>OY754314.1:31265522-31454223 GCA_963573325.1 Astragalus glycyphyllos | reverse complement strand
CGATATGGTGTTCTCACAGTTTCCTCATTCACAATAACACCACTTGAAGAGTGGTTTTGAGTAGTAACACCTTCACTCAGCTTTGATATCCCCTTGTTTGATTCATGTTCCTTAGCTTGAAAAAAACTATAGATCCCTTCAGAGTAAACTATACCATTTGAGAACAAAAATATACCACAAATTAACATATACCACAAATTTGTCGATGTTGCACAAATCAACATATACCACAAATTAAGGAAAAAAATATGATTTAGAAAGATGAACACATCAAAGTTACCTGATATGTATATGAAATTTGAAGGAAGAGGTACTTACTACGTCGACATATAAAGACATATGTAGTCATATGGTGCATCGTTGATTTTTTTTTGGTCGAGACTAGGTATCCATCGCCGAACGCAGTGATTAATCCCCTCGCTGGATTGGAGGCACCTCGAAGGGTGGGACAGCTGGCCCTAGGTGCATCGTTGGTTTGATACGATGGTATACACATATTGTTATTGAAGGAGGTCTTTCTACATGGAAGATGAATGGTTTGGATGAAAGGCAAAAATGACAAAAAACAAGAAGGTCATATAGACCTTTAAGTAGGAATGTATAAACATAAAATATTGAAAGATTTTTTAAGAAGTTTGATCCCACCAACCGTGTTTTTATACACATTCCATATTCAGTCAAACGAAGCATTTAATTGTTCAACAAATAGTTATTAATTATGAACAGATTTATAATTTTATTTACTAAACTCAATCATTATTTGAACAAAAAGAAATTCAAAATGTTTCATACATTAATTTTTTGTATTTAATAACTTTAAGAAAAGTTAAAAAACAAAAATATAATATTTAATACTAACATACTTACCTTTATAAAATTATAATAAATACATATAATACTTAGTTTATTTATATAATATCTTAATTTAAATATTAAATCTATTAAAATGAATTTTGATTTTAATAAAATAATAAATACTTATCTAATATAATATTCTACAAGTTAAATTTATAGTTAACAATATCACATTTAGTACTTCAAAATTTATCTATATATTTATTAAATATATTTATCATATATAAATATCATATATCTCAGTCAAAAGAACCCATAAAATAGTTTCTCAAATGTGATCTCCCCAAAAATGTTACACACATTTCTGGATAAGAATATAGAGCACAGGTGTAAGATCCCTATTCTTCTAGTCGACATAAAGATTAGTAATAACTTTTATTTTGAATATTAGAGAATGCGTAAGCATTTTTGACAGAGCGAATTACTTCGACTCTCAATCAACTCATTAAAATAAACCAAGCATATCCATAGGGATAGAATAAACTGAAATCTAAATTTCGTATCATACAAGAGTCATGAGGTCTAAATACGGAATAGTTCTATTTACATATATAGATGCATAAACATTGTAAGGAAAATCTGAATAAACTCGAAAAATATATAAGGTTCTGATATCTTCAATAAAAGTACATAATGAGTCTTCCAATAAAACGAAATACAATGACATTTAGAATCGTCCATGATATATCTTCAACAAAAAACCCTAAGTCTACTTAACTCAGGACCTTGACTCTTTACCTTCAAGAGTATCCATTATAACCTGTAAAATAACCATCAATGATAAGATGAGATTTCAAAGAAATCTTGGTGAATTCCTCTTTGGTACCTCACCATAACTCGTACGATGTCTTTTATTTAGTTTACCTCTAGACGCACCCCCAAATGAATCTATACAAGCTCAATAGGGGACCCGTAGCTAACAAAAGGTTAACCCCTGAATACCATAATTCCATTTAAATAAGGAATACCATAATGATACCAAAATAAAAATTAATCGTTAAATCTAAATCCGTGTGTGTAAAAGGTTAGCCCCTGAACACCGTAATTCCATTTATTGGATTCTGATCAAACGCATCACGTGTGTGCATCCTAATTTTGAACATTAATCGTTAAATCTAAATCCGACAATCCGATGATTACCACATAAAGTCGGTTCATCTTCTCTCGTAGTAATCTAGGATCTCAGTATTAAATCCTTCACATGAGAATATTTATTCTCAAGAATACACATTGCCACACCGAATATTTATTTAATTATTTCCCTAAGATTAAGTGGCACGAACAAACATTGGATATAAATTATGGTTTTTCGATTATAAAAAATAAATAAGTTTTATTTAAACTTAAATATGAGAATTTACATTTGCTTAAACTATTATAATACCTTGAGGAAGAGAAATTAAATTGTTAGGATTAAGACTAACTAACACATTTATAATTCTGAAAAACAAATGGTGATCACTGCCTTTGATGTATGGTACTTGCTCGTGAAAACCAATTTCAATCAAATCAACGAATCACCAAATAATACCCAAAGAAAAACACATTTTGAGCTTATTTGGTGCTTCGTGATTTGATCGAAATTCCTTCAGTATTATATAATACTCGTTATGAGAAAATAAGTTCCCCTTGCTCTTGCACTTTTTCAAGTTCCTCTTTGCATTTTGTTTTCTGCTACATAGTAGTTTATATATAGTTCTTCAAGTGTTAAGAGGTCTGTTTTTTAATATTTTATGGACTACCTATTTAGTCAACACGGGAATAAAATAAATTTATTAGGGAAGAATATACTACACTTTTAACACTTATATTTCTTTTATTTTAAGTAATTTATAAAAGATAAATTCCTATAAAATTATATAAAATTAATGACCTTAGATAATTGCGTTACAAAATATATTATAAAAGTTTGACATGGTTAAAATCATTGACCACATTTATTTTAATATATAAAAAGAAAGAAACTAAAGAGTTGAATAAATTAAACAAGCGTAACATAATAAAAAAAAGAAAAAGGAAATATTGTTAAGTAAAGAAACACATTATCAATCATCCTTTTTTACAAAGCAAAATTAAACTTTTATCGTAGTTTATAACATTGAATGCAGTCATTATGATATGTCCCAAAGTCGGACCTGATATTGTGCGGGTTTTTGTGGTAGACGTGACCTTCGACCACCAGCCCCACGTGGTCGAAATTTGTGGTAGACGTGACCTTCGAGCACCATTCCTCTTCCATGTAAGACCTCCTTCAATGTAGTAAGTAACTCTTCCAACAAATTTCATACGCATATCATGTAACTATGATGTCTTCATCTGTCTATATCATATTGTAGTCTTTAACATTCTTAAATTTAGACGTCATAAATAATTTCTATCTCTCACTCACCTATCAAAAATACTTAAATATTGTAGTCCTACTTCGACATGAAAATTGCAGGTTACTTGTGAAGATATGAGGGGTGATGACTTACTCACTCCTTGTAACAAGTGCACTGACGATGCACAACATAAGTAAATATTCCAATTTCTTACATCTTCAATTTTGTTATTTAGAGATTAATTTTCATGTCTCCACAGTTTTGTTCTTTAAATAAAAATGGTGTGTTTTTTATTTTCCCATTCATCAAGGAGTTATTGCAAGCATGTTAAGTTGGAGACAGTTCCTCCTGATAGGACATGTGAGGTTTGCATGCCAAATATTGAAGTTCAAGAGGATTAAAGAAGAGAGAATGCATTTTTGGATGAAAGTGCAATAAATCTTGAACCTATTGCGAAAAAATATCGGTTATTATGTCCATGTAAAAGTAGGACTACTGGGGTAAGCTCTAAGAGACGGTCTATGCTTTTGAAAGCTCCACAAGTGAAGGCTGAAAGGAGTAGTAAAAGAAGTGTTGTTCTGGCCCTTTGGGCACCCGAGTTCAACAACAACTCTCTAGTTCATAAGCCCAAAAAGGTAAAAGAAAAGTCAATCAACAATATAGTAACACCTTCACTCAGCTTTGATATCCCCTTGTTTGATTCATGTTCCTTAGCTTGAAAAAAACTAAAGATCCCTTCAGAGTAAACTGTATTGTTGATTGAATTTTCTTTTACCTTTTAGGGCGGGCTTATGAACTAGAGAGTTGTTGTTGGGCTCGATCGAGTGGCCTAAGGCCAGAACAACACTTCTTTTACTACCTTTTTCAACCTTCACATGTCAAGCTTTGAAAAGGATAGATTGTCTCTTAGAGCTAACCCCAGTTGTCCTACTTTTCGTTGAACGTAAGGACCAAGATTTTTTCGCACTAGGTTCAAGATTTATTTCACTTTCATCCAAACATGCATTCTCTCTTCTTTCCTCCTGTTGAACTTCAATATTTGACATGCAAACCTCACATGTCCTGTCAGGAGGAACTTTCTCCAACTAAACATACTTGCAATAACACCTTGATGAATGAAAAACAATACATACCATTTTTATTTAAAGAAAAAAATCTATGGAGACATGAAAATAAATTTGTAAATAACACAATTGAAGTTGCAAGAAATTGTGCATCGCCAGTGCACTTGTTACAACGAGTGAGTAAGTAATCACGCCTCATATCTTCACAAGTAACCTGCAATATTCATGTGGAAGCCAGATTAAAGATACATAAATTCATAAAGACAACATGACACATAATTGAATATATTTGTTTTCTCTTGGGACACCATACTGTTTCTCTTTGTTTTTTCAAAAGTATTTTGGATAGGTGTTTATAATAATTAGAGAGATAAGTAAGTGAGAGATATAAACAAAAGTACTAGGTGTTGCTAAGGTGTTAAAATTTGTTAGCATTCTGGATTTATGACGTCTAAATTTGGGGATGTTGCACAAATAACATATACCACAAATTAAGGACAAAAATATGATTTAGAAAGATGAACACATCAAAGTTACATGATATGTATATGAAATTTTAAGGAAGAGGTACTTACTACATTCACATATATAGACATATTTAGTCATCTGGTGCATCGTTGATTTTTTTTGTCAAGACAAGGGTATCCACCGCCGAATGCAGTGACTAATCCCTTCACTGGATTGGAGGCACCTCGAAGGGTGGGACTGCTGGCCGTGGGTGCATCGTTGATTTGAAACGATGGTATACACATATTGTTATTGAAGGAGGTCTTTCTACATGGAAGATGAATGGTTTGGATGAAAGGAAAATATGACCAAAAACTTGAAGGTCGTGTAGACCTTTAAGTAAGAATGAATAAACATAAAACATTGAAAGATTTTTTAAGAAGTTTGATCCCACCAACCGTGTTTATATACACATTCCATATTTCAGTCAAACCAAGCATTTAATTGTTCAACAAATAATTATTAATTATGAACAGATTTATAATTTTATTTACTAAACTCAATCGTTATTTGGTCAAAAAGAATTTCAAAATGTTTCATGCATTAAATTTTTGTATTTAATAACTTTGAGTAAAGTGAAAAAACAAAAATATAATATTTAATACCAACATACTTACCTTTATTAAATTAAAATAAATACATATAATACTTAGTTTATTTATATAATATCTTAATTTAAATATTTAATGGATTAAAATGAATTATGATTTTAATAATATAATTAATACTTATCTAATATAATATTCTACTAGTTAAATTTATAGTTAATAATATCACATTTAGTACTTCAAAATTTATATATATATTTATGAAATATCTTTATCATACAAAAATGAACTATACCTTAGGTCGTGCGCTGAAGGACGATCAGGGTATCAGCACTAGTGCAAAAAATGACTTTAGGAAGCACCATTTAGCATCGGTTGTTTGAACAGCCGATGCTAAATGTAGAGGCGGTGGCAATTTTGCAATTAAGTGGAAGTTTTCAATTTTCACGCCTACATTTAGCATCAGTTGTTTGAACAAACGATGCTAAATGTGTGTGTCTAACACATTTAGCATCGGTTTTATAAACAACCGATGCTAAAGGTCGCATTGTATTTCCAAAACACGCGTTCTTTTCCTCTCATTCACTCAGTCACTTCTCTTCTCTCATTCACACGTTCTCCTCTTCTCTGAAAGACTAAAACCATCATCGTCACTTCTCTCACTCGTTCTCTCCACCGCCGATGTCTCCACCGTCGTTCTCTCCACCGCCACTCCGTCAACAATCACCGCCATTCAGCTCTCGTCTCTCATCTCTCGTCATCTGAACTTTGAAGCTTCAACTCTGGTTCTCGTTCTCAGCTCTCAACTCTCAACTCTCAACTCTCATTCTCATCTCTTCTTTCTCCATTTACGGTAAGCTTCAGAACTGGTTTGCTATATTGAACTGATTTACCCCAAAATCCCTAACCCCTAACTTTTTGTTTGGTGAACAAAGCAAACAAAATTGATTAGATCTCTGTAAACTGAGGCCATTTTCTCTTCCTTTATTAATTCAATCAACTAATCAAATAACACTTCTCACTGTAATTCTGGAATAAGCTGGGGAAGAATTTCTTTATCTTTCTAACTGTAATTCGGGAATAAGTTAGTGTAATTCTGAAATGCTGTAATTTCTTTATCTAGTAGCTGTAATTTCTAGTTACTTCCAAGCTTACAAAGAAATTCATGAGTGAAATTATTGTTTGCTGTGATTAGATCTCTAGAAATTTTAATGTTGAGGATTTTGTTCTGTAAATTGGTGATTGAAACCCAATGGCTGTTATTAGATCTCTTAAGATTTTAGATTTATTTTTTTATAATAATTGTTCTGGACTTTGGTAATCAGATTGGAATCGTTGTAATTGTTCCGGACTTCCTCAATGTATTGAGTAATGAATAGAGTACTTTGCTAATCAGATTGGAATTGTTGTAAATGTTCTTCATTTGTTTGCAAGCAAATTGATTATCATTGCCAACAATTGTCCACCATTGAGGGAGTTTGAAATTGAGTACTATGCTTTGTTGGCGAAGGTTGGAGTTCATCACTACAATGGGAGTAAGTTCTCAAGTCTCAACCTAATCACTTCTTGTTTTTTCTTTTAAGTTTAACTAATAATAACTACTAATCCATGTACAAAAAATGTCTGTTTGACCAATATTCAAATGTACTCTGCGTTGAGTGTTATTTTTGGATTGAGTGATTACAAATTTTCATCATTTACTTTGATATTGTCTTTATTTAGTGAAAAACGCTACTGCTGTTAAACTGTTAGAAGATAGTTTACTTTGCAAACTGTGAAAGAAGGGATCTATAAGATGAAGAGAGATTTAAACAACATGTATAGTCTGACTATGACATCGTGTCTTTTTTGTGTGTCCTTTTACTTTCTACATACACGTTTTCAATATTATGGTTGAGATTTTGAGTTCCCATCACCTTTTTTATTTAAGCAATAATCTTGAGTTTTTAGGCAAGTTTGATTTGGAAGGAGTCTAAAAGAGATTTCCGCGTGGATGGTTTTCACTCACACCCTTTCTCGACAACTTAGGTAACCACTTGTCAGAGGACAAACAAGACAACTGATCGTCTAAAATCAGCCAAACAATATATAAAAGTACATATGAGGACTCAACCTTAATTGGTGACCTAAAAGTACCATTTATTCTAATGCTATTGCTGTTAAACTGTTCATGGTCTTCTTTCATTGAACAGCATCTTACATGAAAGGTAGAAGAAACAGAATATGTGAAAGTAGCAGCCAAACAATATACAGTTTCCATAGAAGTAATTATATAATGGGTTGGCAACTGGAAGTAATTATATAATAGGTTTTCTTTGGAGGCCACTTGCCTCTGTGGTCGTGCTTCTAACAGCACTTAGCATTGCTTGGTGGAACTGCTTACTTCATTATTGCGTTGCGTTTCAACTGCTATTGGCGGTCGGGACAGGCAACCAAAGCAGGTATTCTTCTAATGAGTTCCTTAATTGCTATTCTACTCCCTATTCTTAAATACATGGTAGAACGTGAGGTTGGTACTGGTTCTGTTGGTGTTGTTTATCAGGTATGTATATTCCTTTAGCAGTGTTTCTTTAATTGTAAGGTCTGATATTCTTTGCTTCACTTTTGTTTCAGTTTTTGTCAATTACTCTCTTTGCTTATATAGTATACACAATGCTTTGAATGTGGATTGCTCGTTTTCTCATTTGGATTTGGATTGTTCGTTTGTTGAATTGTTCCGCTTTTGTGGTGGTGATCTCGCTTACTTGGGTGGATCCTGGAGTAAAAACATTGGCTCCGCTGTGAGTTTTTCGTTTTGTATTCTCTTCTTTTTATGATTTTCCAATGCCGTAACGAGATAGGGATAGCTTTCACTTTTTATGCAATTGCTAAGTTGATTGACTATGCATTCAGATTCCGAGACAATATTCGATTCCTAATGTTCTGTCATGTAGGCCTTTGTTGTCATTTTGAATTGATCCACTTTAGAGCCTTAGTTCTCCATTAGTTTACTTTTTAATCAAAAATAATTTTTCTGATTTTTCTTGATATAACTTCTAATCAATTTGGTTCTAATGTTAATGTTATTGCTATTATCCAGGGAGACATTCCACTCCAAGGAGACTTCTTTGCTGAACATATGATATTTGGTGGTGGGTTTTTTAACATGATATTCCTTGTTATCAAATGTTGTCATAGTAATTTATGATATTTTTTAAAATGATATTCTTTTTTAACTTGATGAGTGCCTTATCATTAATCTGTTAAGCATAACTTGAAGACTAATTTTTGAATACCAAAAACCGAACCCCAGATACACAGTCACATCTTTGCTTAGCCAAAGTTCTGTTTCTCTTTTTTGCTTGCAAAATCTCCTATTGAAGAACCCATCAAGGGACACATTTACCATATGTTAATGTCTCTGGTACTCACTCTATCTAACTCCTTTACTCATTTTTGGATTGTTTCTTATCTTATCTTTCAGGCATATTCACGTAAAGCTTTATAAACATGTAAAAAATTTCATTAAGTGAATGTGTTGCTCAAAAGGAGTAAGAAATGGAAATGAATAATGGACGTGAAGAAGACAACAATAAAACACACACCTTACGACTCAATAAATAATATACCTCACAGAATGTAGTGAGCCTAGGAAAAAGAAAACCTCTATGAATGATGTTCAATATATTCTTAAGCCATAACTGTTTTTATTACAAGGTCAGGGATTATTTGCTATTTCTACTAGTGGTGGTGATTACTTTTTCTTAACATCAATATCATTTGACAAGTGTATTTCTAGATATGAAATAAGCTAATAAAACTTAACATCAATGTCAGGTGACTGATGCAGGAAGGTTATGTTTAACAAGTAAGTTTTTAATTGTTTATCATGCTTTATATTGTAGTATTTGAACTTTGGGTTGAAATTTTATACCTAGTTTATATTTATGTTGTTATTAGAGGTGTGAAAGGGGATTCTACATCGGCCGCCAAGTTGTTGTACCCTATAGTAAGTGGTTTAAATATTGGGTTGATTTAATTTGAGTGAATTCATATATGATATATATATTATATTGTTTTTTGGTTAACTTTATTAATTCAATTGTGTAGATGCCAATACAAACGAATGGTTATCATTGCGGCTATTATGTGATGAAGTTTATGCTGACCATTTTAACTGCAGGTATTGTTGATAATTGGGAGAAGGTATTATCCCTATCAATAATATCTCTTTGGATGCTGCTAAACATCACTGTTACTTTGCAAGTATTCTCAGAAATTAACTCATATATTTGTATGAAAAACAAAAGATAAAATTTTGTTTTGTCTTGACTTCTTTGCAGTGTGTCCCAAGTAGTTTGATAAAGTTTATGTTAGTTTTTTACCTTTAATTGGTAATTTGGTACTAATAGTGTCATTATAGTATGAAGTAATGTAATGCTTATAAGTTACTGTAGTCAAAAATTATTATTGAGTTGCTTGAGTTGTTAATGTTCTGTGTTATTATTGACATGGATATGTGTTTGTTTATGATTAAGGTAATGATTTTTCATCCACAGAATGTTCTGAATTTTGAGTCACTTTTAAACTTGTAGGTATTTGATAACACCCAAGCATACACCGAAGAGGAAATTAAAGAGATTCGTCAGCTTTGAGCGAAATTCTTTGTCAAGATACGTACAGAGCAAAAGGATACACTATTTTCAACCAATTAAGTTATTTTGAGCAAAAGGATACCACATTTTGAACAATTGTTATTTTGTAAGAGATTATCTTTAATGGAATTTAAAGTATGTTAGGAAAGAGATATATTTATTTTGTAAGAGATATATTTATTACGTGTTGATGACTGGAATTATCGCTGTATATAACAGGTTAATCATATGTCGGTATGGATAAAAACAAAAAAAATATTAAAAAATATTAATAAATTTAGTATCGGTTATACAGAAAAAACGATACTAAATGTACTTACTTAGGTACATTTAGTATCAGTGTTTCTGTATAACCGATACTAAATGTACCTTAGTAATACATATAGTATTGGTTATACAGAAACACCGATACTAGATGTACCTTAGTAATACATATAGTATCGGTTATACAGAAAAAACGATACTAAATGTACTTACTTAGGTACATTTAGTATCAGTGTTTCTGTATAACCGATACTAAATGTACCTTAGTAATACATTTAGTATCGGTTCTACAGAAACACCGATACCAAACGTACCTTAGTAATACATATAGTATCGGGTGTTTATGTACAACCGATACTAAATGTACCCTAACAGTACATTAGTAGTACATTTAGTATCGGGTAAAAAACTGATACTAAATGATCGTACATTTAGTATCGGTCGATTTAGTATCGGTTCCACAACCGATACTAAATGTCAAATCTGCACTAGTGTAAGTCGGTCTGATTACTCTGCTGGTCGCATCCCAACGCCAAAGAGGGGGGGTGGTACCTGCAATGACACTCCCACGCCCAAGTCAGGGTAGGACAAGCAGAGTAACGATACTAGTGAATAGTGTGTACCTGACAAATGGCGCAATAACTCCTTATATAGTGTCAAGGGGTCACGGGTGACCTTGGGATTACTGTACGGACGGATCAGGGTCGTTGATCTTGATCTATGTCACCTTGATCATGGTAAATGGGCTGATTTGATCTTCCCACCTAGATTGGGCTTCGGCCCAGTCCAGAACAGTTGCCCCCCAAGCCGAAGTCGTTCTTGAGACGGGTGAAGGCTTGATGTTGCTCGTTTTTGAATGCTCTTCCTTCTCGTTCAGAGGGGCGCATGAATGAATGTGCGGGCCTCTGTGTTTGAGTTAAAGAGCGGTCACGCTCTTCGTATGACGTGGCAGATTGTCACTTCGTGATGTGACATTTCCGTTTTTCGAGATTTCATTAATGACGCTTTGGTATTTGTAATGGAAGCGCTGCCATGATGACGTTTCGTCTTTGAGACGTGTGCAAGTGAAAGGCCGCGTCGTTTTGTTGGCTGGTATAGAATTCTCTATATATACGTTAACTCCTTCACCAGATATCACCCTTTGCTTCCCTAGTTCTCTCAAAGCGACCAGACTTGCTCTGAGGGCCACCAACTTTACTCTAAAAGCGACCAAACTCTGTTAAGGCTCTGGCGAGGTGTTCCCCAGTGAACGACCTGTCCCTCCGTCGTTCTGTAACCTAAGCTCGCTTGATTCTGCTCGTGAAGGAGCATACTACTCTGAGACCTAATTTTTCTCCTACTCCAGGTATGGAACTGTGGATATCTTGTGTTGCAGGTTAAGTTTTGATGATGAAGTAATATAAGACAAAGTGACAAATGGAACTCCAAGGCACAACCAACTCAAAAGGTAAGTCCGTGTTAAGGGTAGTCGCTAGGAAGTCAGGTCGTGTCTTAGGAATGAATTGTAAACCGCTTTTGAGGATCGGCTCAAATCACTCACCACACTAGCACTCACACAATTAACCTAACATATGCCTCCATTTGATAAAAGCATGCTAAATAGGTAAGGCACAAGTTATAACAAGCAAAATCGATTGTAGACTTGTTCCTTAAAGCCAACAATCGATTATGCACTTAGTGTTTTAAAAGAACTTGGTTTTTGAAGAATCGATTCATGGCTTTTTATTTTAAAGGAGAAATCGATTCTTGGCTTCTTATTTTAAAGGAGAAATCAATTCATGGCTTATTTGTTTAAAGGAGAAATCGATTCATGGCTTCTAGTTTTTAAGAGAGCAATCGATTCATAGCCTATTATTTTAAAGGAAAGAATCGATTCATGGCTTCTTGGTTTAAAGGTAACAATCGATTCTTGACTTATTTGTTTTGAAACAAAGAATCGATTGTGTAAAGCACAAAATTGATTTTAAGCTTCACTTTGGAAGCAAACAATCGATTGTTGGCCTATTTCTTTAAAGCACACAATCGATTCTTATCTTATTTTCCTTAAAGCACAAAATCGATTATGTGTCTATGTTTTTCAAGCCATTAATCGATTTGTCACTTATCAAATTAGTGTTAAAAATTGTTTCAACGGTCATATTTTAACAAACTCTATAAATAGGACTTAGGATTTCACGTATCACTCACAACCTACAATTCTAAAGAGAAGAACGCAAACTCTCTCACTGTCACACTCATTCTTCACGTTCTTCATCACTTTGAGCTGATCTCTCTCAAGGGTTAGGTTGGGATTCTTCAAGTTGTTGTATTCGCCTTCTTAGAGGTATTTCTGTTTACTGTAATTTGTTCAATTACTTTTATTTGGTTTTACTAGAGAGTGGGGAATCTCTCTAGGGTTTTGACTGTAACAAGGGTGGGGTATCTCTTGTATGTCAATTGGTTGTACTAGAGAGTGGGGTATCTCTCTAGGGTTTTTGATTGTAACAAGGGTGGGGTATCTCTTGTTGTAATTGTTGTTTAGGGATCTTGCACACGGTGGGGTATCCTAGGTGAAGAGTGCCTGTGTCTGTAAGGGTTTTAAAGCACTCGGTTGAAAGCTTTGTTCTGATAGTGATAATCTCACAAAGGGTTGTGAGGACTGGACGTAGGTCACTGGGAGGTGACCGAACCAGTATAAATCTTGTGTGTGCTTTACTGTTCTATATTCTAGTTCGTTCATTTCATAAACCTGCGCGAAAATTAATCTAAGTCGTTAAAAAGGGGGAAAGTTTTTAAAGTCTCAATTCACCCCTCTTGAGACTGAAGCCACTTGGTAACAGGAACGACCTTAAATCCTTTTGATTTCTTTTTTATTTTATTTTTTGGGAGCGAGGAGGGGCTGTCAGTCCCGGGGTCGACCTTGTCGTCCCCTTCTATGAATCATCGACTGGGTGGTCCTGACTTTCCCTCTCCTTACAGGGTAGTGCGTGCTGACGCGAACGAAGAAGACTGCTAGAATTTCTTGTGCTCCTCCTGCCCGCTTGGTCGAGTGCGCTGCTCGTCCTGAAAACGCCAAGATGAGCGAGCTTCCTTCCTCTGAACACCTTTCTTCTTCGACTGACTTTTCGACATCAACTTCTTCTGGTCGTTCCTCTTCATCAAAGAATTTTGTAGTTGCCCATTCTCTCAGAACCTCCTTATCACGAGAAGGTGAAGGCAACGCGATCTCTCAACCTCCGCCCTTTCCCACCAATGAGGCGCTTTCTGAGGACCCAGATTGGCGGGTGGTAATTAATGAAGATCGCTCATGGATTTCGTCCGCCATTCTCGGCCAATCCTCCGCTTTTCCCCCCGGGGACGAGATGATGCCATCGTTCGAGCAGCTGATCGGTCACAATGATGAAGTATGGAAAGTAGAGGGCGTCCCAGCTGGAGAACACGCGGCCAACATCCCTTCCACTTTGAAGTTCATCATGTTTACTAACACCCTTAGGGACATAAGAATACGCCCACCATTCGTATTTTTTCAACGACGTGTTTTACGGTATGTGGGAGTCGCCCCTTCGCAATTATATTTTAATGCATGGACGTTCTTGAAGTTGGCCGTGATCGATCGGGACATTACTTGTGCCCTCGTTTTCACCTTATTCGAGGTCAGTCGGACAGTTGAATTAAAGAGCGAGCCAAAACGATGGGAACAGTTATCATTGAAAGGTCGTCCAGACGCCCCAAAACCCTTTAAACCCTATTGTGGATCTTCAAAGCCTTGGAGACATGGTTTCGTGTGGGTCGTCTCAGTTTGCAAGCGTGCTCGTGAGATGGTCGGGTCTTTGAACGCTCGGGGTGAAATAGCTACCATGAAGTTTCCTTTGGCTTGGACATACTCCCACTACAATAGAACAAACATCAACTATCAGACTTCGCGACGACTAGGGGAATAAGATCTGGAAAGTCTTAGGATTTTGGAAAACCCGGCGAGTTGGTTGCTTGAGGAATGATTTCCCTGCAGCCACTTTGCTCGGGCATAGAACTTAAAATTCATAAAACATAAACTTGGTGCGATTAGTTACTTGTTCATTTTTCCTTGTTTACGACTCTTTGCCTTTTCTTCGTTTCTTACCGTTTCTTATCTCCTTTCTCTTTGCAGCTGAAATGTCAGGTGTTGGATTTCAAGCGCTCCTCAGGAAGGCGAAGAAAGGGAAACATGTCGCTTTGCCCCTTCTCCTTCCCATGCTATCAACTTGGAGGACGAGGCAAACCCATCTATTGTTGATAAGGGAAACATGTTAGCTTTGCCCCTTCTCCTTCCCATGCTATCAACTTGGAGGACGAGGCGAACCCATCTATCAGCTGGAACCATTGAAGTTGAAATCGATCATATTCCTCCTCTTCCAAAGCGGAATAAAGAAATTCAGAGGAGGTCGTCCCTCAACTTGGACGATCTCAATGAAGCAGATTTTGATCGCCTTTTTGAAGACCCTCTTCTCTTCATGTCAGATTTTGCCAAGGCGTCCTCTTCTAAACTTGCTCGCTACAAGGAAGAGGAGGCTGAGCAACAAGCAGGTATGCAACTTGTCCATCGTAATTTATGGTTGGAGGACGACCTCATAGATAAGAATGTTAATATCTTTGTGCTCTCGATCGCATCACAGAGTTATGGGAAGAATTGGATTCCACGAAGAAAAAACTAGAAGAGGCTGAGACCGCCCTCCAACCGACCAAAGATGCCCTCAACATGGTCACCCTTGAACGAGATGCTGCCGTGACTGCCAAAGTTGTGGCAGAGACCAAACTGTCCTCTGAGGCTACCAGAGTGACTGAGCTAACGACTAAGGTGCAAGGATTGGAGGGAGAAGTTAATGGTCTAAAACAGGATCTCAGCAACATGGAAACTGCTCGTGACAAAGCTTTGGCCGATCTGGAGGCCCTTGAGTTGTCTGCTCGTGACAATACTACTTCCCATTTCCAGAGATCAATCGCCAAATCGTTGATAACGATCACTTCCTGAGAGACGGGCAGATCATTCAACCCAAGGAGGAAGATGAGGAGGGGAACGTGGTGAAAGAGGAGATGGTCGTTAACAGGCGACCTGAATGACTTTTGTTTGTAACTCCTTTAATCTGTTGTTGTCTTGAACTTTGGGCGGCCTCATGGTCATCCTATTTTTGTAATATTTAGTGTTGATGGAGCCCGGCCTTCTCCGGGCAGCTTTTTAATGTTTGAATCTTGCATGTTTCCTATCTAATCGTTCCAGTGTTACCTTATTTTCTTTTCGTTCATTTCGTTAAGTTATTTTGCTTGATCACGAATTATCTTCGATTGGGTCATGTTAATTAAACTCGTGTGGTCGCCCATAAACAGCTTACCAAGTTTCTACTCAGATTTAGCTCGTTTATAGGGGTGCGACTATCGTTCTTTGGTCGCTTCGTTTCGCTATACTTAAATGTGTTTAAGTAGCTATGCCCCTACTCAGCAGTTTATCAAACTCAGTTTGAATTTAACTCGCTCTAGCGTTGTTCGTTTCGTTATTGGATTGACCAGTAAATAAAAAGGAAATCAACGCAAAATGTAAAGAAACTAGTGCGAATGACCCGTGCGATGCACTGGTATATATCAACTTGTTGAAAAAACTTGAAAATTTTAGAGATGGTATATATATATATATATATATATATATATATATATATATATATATGAGTAATAATGATATAATTATAGTTATATAATTATAGATATGAATGGTGCATATATTTAATATGTTGTTGAGTAAACTAATAATTTGTATGTCCTTAGTGGACTGATAATACTATAATAAATATTTGTATGAGCAATCTATTTAGAGTAGTGGCGGAGGTGAGTTAATAGGACTGCCATGGTTCCCCTAATATTTTTTTAAAACACGCGTGCGAGATAAAGTTTTTCATTTTAATTACAAGTTTGCCACCGCGTCTACTTATTAAGTCAGGCATCTGAGCGCCTGACTTTAAATGTCTAATTCTTTTCCTAATTTTGCACTAGTGACTACTTCTCATTGATGTGTGCTGAAATAAATTGCTGCTCTTTTCCTATGGCTTGACTAATAAGCATTTTGAGTCACTGAGTCATCACTACTGGATGGACTCGTTCAAGAATCAAGACGAATTATAATTTGTGTTAGTTAAGATACCATTAATTTGTGTTAGTCAAATACTTAAAAACTCTCTTTAGGAGTTGTTGTCTTGAGATAATTGAAGTAAAAATCAAAGAGCTTTGGGACAATTAATTCATACTTAATAACATAAATGGTATATTTAGAAAACATGCATGGGTGAATTATACGTTGGGTTTTTAAATGTACAATAAAAATAAAAGTCCAAAAGTACTAAAGATTAGGAACAGAGCGAGTAATTGGAATAATTGTTGTTAATTAAAATATCTTTTATTGAATATAGTTTCCTGTTTAGTATTGGAGCATTGCTACTTCTTACGAAGAATTTTTTGAAAGAAAAAGAATTATGCATAAAAATATGACATTCGACAACTCAGCAACCGGCTAAAACAGAGTAGTAGTTATAATTCGTATGTGGTAGTTATAATTCGTATGTGTTACAACTCAGCATCAGGAACGAACGCGCTCGCGTGCAATACATGTTGTCTTGTCGGTGTAATTCAGCTTGTTCCTTGTTGTTTAGTAAGATTGAAATTCAGTTGTTTGATATCAAAATTGTTCTCGTAATTGTGGCCTTGGTATTGCATTTTCTGTCCACAATCATATTATTATGTCCGTATTATTTATTGGTGTCTTGTTTGTGTCCTTAATATTAGGAGATCATATTGTCTACATGTTCAACTATTATTTTGGTCTTGTTATCTCATCCTATCCTATCCACTAATCAAAATTTGATTAAAGAGGTCTAATAAATTGTTCCTATTTTTAGGTTCTTATTTTCTTCCCTTATAGTAATTTGTTTATAGATTAAGTAACTTGTTTTTGAGGTGTGGATTGTTTAGTCGAGTGATTAGTGTATTTGTGAGGAAGCTGATGGAAAAAGATTTGGATCATTGTCTTGTTGAGTGTCGCTAACATGTCGTGGTGCAGTGTGCGGCGTTCATAACCAACCTTGTTTAGACGTGTGAAATCGCAAGTAAAAATCCAGTTCATGAACCATGCACGTTTTGAAGCACTATTTATCCTATCTAGAAACCTATATTGTTTTTTGTTCGGCATAATATCTTTCGTTTAACACTTGACATTTTCGTGAATGCAACATCTGCTTTTGCAATATTTTTTTGGTCGAGACCAGGGTATACACTGCCGAATGCAGTGGCTAATCCCCTCGCTGGATTGGAGACACCTCGAAGAGTGGGACAGCTGGCCCAGAGATTTAAAGTTGCTCCATACCCAAAGCGAGGATCGAACCCTCGACACTTGGTTAAGGGAAGATGAGCCTGAACCGCTCAACCACACCCCCTAGGTTTACTTTTGCAATATTGATGCTATCATTAGACATAAAATATTGCAGTGATTGTTTAGTTTTTTTTGGTACAATCAGTGATTGTATCATTAGACATTAAATTCAAATTATTCCGAAAGATATGATTTTGGTACATACTATTATTGGCATTTTTGAATAAATACACGCCCTTGTCATTTGTACCGGTATATTGAGAAAAGAAAAATGTTCAGAGGGGGTGTAACTGACATGGTTAGATGCAAATGAGAAGTCAAAGGTAATTTTAAAATTACCAAAACTTTATTGTTGTGTTTGTCTTGTGGTATTATTCATGCCACCATTAGATAGAGCTAGGATGATTGGAATATATGACAAAGAAATGAATCTTGGATCAACGTAAGATTCAAACTAAGATTCAAATATTAAAAACAAACAAACAATTCAGTATCCTTATAATAAGGACAAATGATACATAACACGAAACGAAACGGCAGAGAGTCATATTTTTGTAAGCCTATTCGTTTATTTCGTACACACCCTTTCGTACTACTGAGCATTATCCTTATAATAAGTGTTACAGAACATTGAAATTGAAACAATACTAAAACCAAAACTCAAATGGAACAACTATAGGAGTTTGTTGCTTGTCATTTCTTAAGTCAACAACTTCTATGTTGGTTCATGAGTTGGTTAAATCAGCAAAATCTGAGTCCTTGAAGTTCTCCATTAAATCCTGAATGTGTTGTTGATAATGGTTATGTTTTGGAGTGATTTTGAAAATGAATTTGACAAAACCGAAAAAATTTGAATAGTTTTAACTCTTTTGTTGAAATGCTTTCCATGTCAAGTAAATTAATGGGGAAAATAAGAGTTTAATATATTTCCATTTTTAAAAACGTTTTACATATAAATAGAATTTAATGCAGAGAAATTGATTTCTTTTGAATTATTTTTTATCGAAATGGTCATCAACATAATTTTTTTAGGTTGGCGAATAGAAATGTGACACGTAGGCGACATTTTAATGAGTAGCTAATCAAATTGTGACAAATTTAGTGTTTCTTAAAATAGTTTATTCTTAATTGTATTTTATATAGATAGATATAGATATAGATATAGATAACTCCAAGAATAAACTCTATCTCTGAAACTGATCTTGAAATCTAAAAGACCAGCTAAATCTATATGGAAGATTAGTAAGCATGGGTTACATAAATAATCCAAACAAAGGAAATAAAAAGAATCGTTAATCAAAATGTAGACACTAATTTTTTCATGAAAAATGAAATCCAAACATTACAAAATCAGATTAAGATCTATTGAGAAAATAAAAAGAAAATCACATCATCGTATCAATTTTGTTGCTCTTTTCTAACCCAAAAAATAATCCAAAAGGGTAATCTAATACCTGCCCATGAGTTCTTTATATCGATGGGTCTAGTAATTGACATGGCTTTGGGGTGAAAATAACATAAATCTTGTGGAGAATATTTGGATCCCAACAATTGCACCTAAAATAGAATAAGGAACTATTTTTCCATACCTTCCCCTTACTTGCTCACTTACTTCTCTCGAGGTTTTATACTATACATTTCTATAGTACAACCGTAATACTTATTAATTAATGCATAAATGTGAAAAAACATATAAAATTTAAAATCAAAATAATATTATCACAATCTAAAGAGTAAAAGAATTATTCTATCGAGGAACAACTTAGATGCAAAATTTTGAATATTTACATATTACACAAGTCATATTTGATCCTATTATAGACACAAATCTCTAATTCACAACAAACAATAGGACTACTTGGCATATGCACTTTGGCAGTGGAGGAGGTGAGAGAGGCATTGGAGTTTTACGGTTACCGTGGCAAGAGTATTAAAAATTACCATCAAGTGATTGGATATACTACAATTATGTGATTGATTATTTTTTTTGAGGGAATTATGTGATGGATTCTGATTTTTAGCGTTTTATTATTTGCATTTATTGTAGGTTAGAAGCTTGTGAACGAAGGTCGCGTTAGGTGAAGGTTAGAAACCTGTGAAGCTTGTGAAGGAAGGTAGCATTAGCTGAGAGGAGGGAAACGTATTTTACCCAAATTTTTATTATAAACATTAAGAGCCATTCAAATTTGTTCCCATTACTTTGAAATGTTTCCTTTTTGAAAAGTTGGCACATTTAGTCAGGTTGAATGCACATTGGGTTGTATAACGTATGAAATTATTGCTAATGTGCAGGTAGAGAATAAATTCATATGAAGAGTAATTGATATGTAATATTCAAATTTGAAACGGCTCCTTTGTTGTTGTTCTAAAAAAGATTTTTAAATGCAATTGATGAAAACAAATTAGTATCATTTGTGCCATTATAAATGGAAACGGAATCTGGAGTGAGCTGTAAGCAAAAAAATCGATATTGGTAGGGAATTTATATATTATGTCATTGCATTAATTCATTATTATTTTATAATTTACAGTTGTTTATTACAATTTGATGTGAAGAAATTGATTTTTTTACCTTAATTCCACGTCAATAATAATATTACCATTTATATACTGTTGCTTAAGCACAATTATTTTTATGTATTAATGGTTCGTTTTAAAAAATTTCTTTATTGAAATTACATGTCATTTAATTATGTGACAAGCTGATTAGTCCACTTAGGATTAATGAAATGAGGTGGACCAATAGGAATCAATGTTATATTTGTTTCCTTTCCAAGTATATTCGTAAATGTATTATATAGTGCGTATGACCCGTGCGATGCACGGGTATAAATTTTATTCTTAAAAAACCTTGAAATATTAAAGGTAATATATAAGTATATTTTATTTAAACAATTATACATGAATGAAATAAAATTTAAGGAGTCTTATGTATATTTAGAAGTATCTATTTTACCAATTTACTAAAATAAATGGTAATATATGGTTCAAAGTTGACATTCATAGCTCATATTAAAGCATTATATTTTTTTATAACAAAATTATTACAGTTATGTATTTACATATTTTTTAGATTATTATATATAAAATTATATTATTTATCTATAGTATTTGATCTAATTTAACTAAATAATGAAACACTATTTACCAACATTCTATTTACACACTATTTTAAAGATGAAATTTAAATCTTTTAATGGCAATAAAATGAAATTTAATATTAACAATTAATTAACAATAGTGTTTGGCCTTGTAAAAAAAAATAGTGTTTGGTGAATTAAAAATAGCGTTCGCATATTGCTTCAAAAAAACAATAGATTTCAGATATTATTAATTTTAAAATAAAAAACTCACTTTGCAAAAGGTAAGAGAGGGTTTAATTAATTTTACTTACCAAAATTAGGTTTTCATCTATCCAACACATGACACGGTGCTCTCACGGAACAGCTGTTATTCACGCTGCCGGTGAATTTGTTGAGACGGTATACATGCCACCGCTTTGCGAGATAAGAGAAAGGCAGCGTAAAGGAAAGCAGTTGTAAAAGAGAAAAATACCCTACCCAGCGTTACTCTCCGCCACACGCTATACATGCCACCGCTTCTGGAGATCACCTGTTCATTACCTCCCTGAGATCGCCGAAAACCTGTGACTGCTCCGAACTTCGTGAAGTCTTCCATCGCACGAATCCATCTTGAATGGTGGTTGCATCAGTCCTTTTTCCCTTTGATTTGCGCAAACTACATGGCAGAATTTTAATTGTTTAATCCCCAAATTTTTGAATTCATCTTCTTTCGATCCCAAGATTCGTTTATACGGTTTGTGATGTTATGAAAAGTTGCCCTTCAAATTAACTTAAACGCATGATTCGTGTTTTGCACCTCATTCAATTAATCAATCTTTCCATTTTAGATGTTTGATTCCGATATTGAACTCATGGATGAATAGATCAGTGGCAAACAACACGAATGATTACGAAAGCAGCGAATCTCAGAACACCACCTTTCCGAGATCCAATCCCAATCATTCGGGTCGCTGAACCAACAATCAGAAATTACACGGTGCTCTATTTTGCCTTTTCCGCTTTACGCAAATGCTAGTCTCGTTCTTTTCTCTATTTTCAATGGCTGTTGCAGATTCCAATTTACGTAATTTGTAGTCTTGTTCTTTAACTAAATTCTAATCTATCTATTAGGAAAACTATATCAGTCTCTCGAAATCATCTAATTTGATTTATAAATCTGTTAGTCTTTCGAAATCATTTAATTCAGTGTGCAAAAATAGTGCGCACGGGTATACATTACATTTTGGAATTAAAATAGAGTACTTTAAAAGTTGCCAATACGCCAGAAAATAAATCTACTTATCAAGAAAAAGTTTGTTAAATAGTAAGACATCAGATTTTGAAATAAACCCTCTATTTGACATGCCAAGCCGATATATACTGGATTGTAATCATTCTGCAACAGCGGCGCATCATCATATACCTGGTTCAGCATTGGAAAAATGCAATTAGAATTTGGAATGGTAAGTAACTACAACATTAAGTAACTTGGTTAATTGTCTGTCAAATATAAAGAAGAGGATTTATTTACTTCAATTTTATGTGATGCTGTATGTGTATATTTCAAAAGAATCTAAATCTATATATACGAATGTTGAATATTAGTTGAGTAGCAAACCTCTGACATTAGAGAATACTTCCCGATAGACAACATTGTTGGTTTGAGTGCATAGTCTCTTGTCCTCATCCATTATAAGGATTTTGAGTCCCTTTCTAGACTTGACACGGGATAACGCTACATATAATTGTCCATGTGCGAATACTGGGCGTGACAGGTATATCCCAACATATGATAGTGATTGTCCCTGGCTCTTGTTTATTGTCATTGCGAAACATAAGGCAATTGGGAACTGTCTCCTCTGGAACTTAAATGGAAGTCCGGCGTCACTTGGGATCATATTCATTCTAGGGATGTAAATCTTGTCACCTTTGTTCTTACCAGTAAGCGTTGTTGCACGAATAACATTCTTTCCCAGCATATTTACCATGAGCCTCGTACCATTACAAAGACCATGTGACTGGTCGATGTTCCTCATCAACATCACTGGAACTCCGAGTTTGATCTTTAGCTTGTGATTAGGTAGACCAGAACATTTGATTTCATTAAGGAATTCTGCGGTGAACCATTCACTACGGATGTCACTGTCTTCATCGGATTGACAAACTGAGTCACAACTAAGGCATTCAGTTTCTGTCCCAGGAATTTTTTGGATCATGAAATCATTCACTTCAGCAACTGACTCTAGAGTCGGGGCAAGTATCCCTCTCTCTTCAAAAAAATTATCAGTGTTCGTGTTATTAAGAATATCCGGGTAGGTGTAGTCAACTAACGACTATAGTGGATTCTTGTCGTCGTCTATAAGAAGGTCAGGCGGGATTTGAATTGGTGACTCACCAAGCTCGTTTGCATTTCGATCACCGTCTCCAAATGCTTAATATCCATTCGGCAAATTGCTTGATTTCTTGTCTTTCGGATTCAATGTTGGATCCTCCAAGCCTCATGTTTTGGGTTAAGCAGCGTACCTGGCAGTGCTGCCAAATGCCGGAAGCATTAATGGAAGATCCAACAATTTGTTCCCTGGACCCCTTCCTAAAAATTGGTAGTATTTGCCTAAAGTCACCACCCAACACATCGGCCTTCCCCCGAAAGGCTTTGTTAGATTGTCCCTATGCTATATAGACATTATATCACGCAATGCCCGATCCAATGCCTCAAAACAGAACCTGCTCAACATGAGCGCTTCGTCCCATATGATTAACGTGGCTTGGAGAAGGAGCTTTGTTCTGAGACTTCCCTGATTAATGCTACACGTGGAGTCTTCATGGATTTGAAGAGGAAGCGCGAATGTAGAATGTGCGGTTCTACCTCCGGGAAGTAACAAAGATGCAATTCCACTCGAAGCAACATTCAATACAATAAAACCTTTGGTGCGAAGTGCAGCAGATATTGTGTTCCAAAGATATGTCTTGCCGGCGCCACCATATGCATCTAGGAAGAAGAAACCCCCTCGAACGGACAGAACGGCTTCCATTATATCATCATATGCCTTTTTTTGTTCAGGTGTCAAGCCCTTTAATAGCTTCAGATGTAGCATTTCCATTTCAGATCTGTCATAGTTAAGTTCATCAGCTATCAACTTGTTTTCAAAATCAAATCCATCAGATAAGTTTGGGAATGGCATGGAATAGTCGGCAAGTGATCTTCCATTAGATCTTAGAAGGTTCTCAGTCTCGATTAGACAAAGATTCTTCAAGGTATCTTCCATTATTTGTAGATCTGGAAAATCACAATCATATCCGATTACAACTCATAGAATACATTCATTGCAATAGAAAAGTTTTTGCTTAAAAAAGGCACAACACATACCTGGTATGTTTAATTGTCTTCTCCTATCATACAAAAGTCCGTCTGCAAGTAACTTCCAAGTTGATTCCCAGACTACATCTGGTTTATTCATCGTGTTTATCGTAAGCAGTGTGGTGCACAATCGTCGCAGTTGTTGACCCGACGCAGATAATAAAGTTCACCAACACCGGGTGGTACATAATTAAGTCTACCTATTGATTGGCCTTTTTTCCTTGGGCGCCATTCTCTGGCCTTGCTGTCATATACAAACCTTGATGGAAACTCTGTATAAGTTAGATCCCTTCCTTCTTGGTACTTTCTGTTTGGAGCGAACCATGCAAGGAACATTGTGTCCATAGACTCATTTTTTTCAACGACCTTTTCAAGATTGGAGTGTTTGTTCCAACTTACAGTTTGTTGGTCAGGTAGGTGGAAGGTTAGTCGCTGGACGGGAGGCCAGTGCTGATGTATATCAAATGCGAAAATTCGCCAGGTAGCTTCGCATGGTGACACGTACTTGCAACTATAATATTGCTTGATCTCATCGATGGGTCTTTCGTTGTTATCATCTCCTTGATCACGTGTAATCTGTAAAGAAGCGCGGCCAGGCCCCTTATTCACATAGTTGAATAAATACTTGTTCGAGTTGGACTTGTTACAATACTCGACGTTTAGGTGTGCAGAATACTTCATTAATATTCTCTGTGCTAACCATCATCGTAATGCCACCTTTCTTGGCAGTAATTCCAGTGCCACCTTTCTTAGCAGTAATTCCAGTGCCACGCCGTTTGTAGAAAGGGTAACCATCATCGTCAATGGCTGTATCGTCTCTGTGCTTCTTTGGGTAAAACTTGGCACATTTATATTCTTTCGTGCAAGGACAGTTGGGGTTGGCCCTACCACATGGACCGTGCATCATATAGCTGGTGATTGTCTGGTATAGGTTGGGGTATAGTGTCAGATCAGGCAACTCGGCTGATATGATGCGGTCTATATCTGATGTAGTTGTGATCTTGTTTGCGCCGCTAAGCCATAGTAACATATGCGCATGTGGGAGACCTCTCTTTTGGAATTCAATCGTGTACATCCCTATAGAGAATGGCAAAATCAGATTGTAAGGTATTTACCTTAATTAAAACCAACCAGAAGTACATTATTTATTAAGATAGTTTAATACTTAAAAGGGGTACTACATGCATCAAGCTTGCCGAACAATTCATCCTTTTTCAAATCAGCCAGCAGCTCATCAAGTTTTTTTCTTGAAAATTTGTGACCCGATATCTGGTCTATCATAAGCCTGTTGATGCATGTCCCCTAAGAATTCACGCATCTCCTCCCACTTGAAGTTGCATGTCAAAGTCATAAACAGATCTGGGTAACCAAAATGTTTGCAGATTGCCATTGCATCTTGACAATTGTTGAACATATATCGGGCACCCCCTATGAATGATGACGGCAATATTACACGTCTGCCAATTGCATTTGGATCTTTTTTGCCACTGCTGACAGCATCTTGCAAACCATTAAGAATATCACACCTAATGAAAGATTGGTTGGCCTTAATGTAAGACAGACGCTGTGACTCAAGCATAGTGTAACAATCAACAACAAATTGCTGAAATAGTCTGCCGGCCTTGATAATATTTCCGTACTCAAGTTGTCTTTGTTGGATCCTAAAAGCAATGAATTCCCTAAGTGTTACACGCTGTCTAGTTTCGCTTCGTTCAGCACCATCCCTTTTTTTAATCTTTATATCATCTTGATAACCCTTTTCACCGTAGGGAAACATCAGGGGGTATTGCAAAGGTATAAAGGCATCATTTGTTTCTTGAAGTCTCTGAAGGTCTCCAGATACGCGTTTAACAATTATGTCTCGTCCCTTCTCAATAAGGTCATCGTCCCCTATAATCAAGGCGGCAACCTCATCACACGTGAGTGTGTTGTCTGTTCTAGATGTTGATCCACTGTGTCTTATTAATCTGAGATACAATTTGGCACCTGGGTTTGCATCTGCATAGTCACGGGGCTGTCAAAACTTCTTTGTATACGCGTTGTGTTCATCGACCATTTTCGTTAAGTTGTTGACCAATGACGTGTCGATTGGATTGGATGCACGGCTGCAAAGAAAAATAAAGTATCAACTGTTAGTGAGTCCAAGAGGGGGTATGTGCAAAATACCAGTTTAGTTAAATAGTTAACTTTTCAAACCTGAAGTGGGAAGTTCTATACGCAGTCTCATTTTGCGTGTCATGAATGTACAATTGGGCATACTTTGGGGCATGGCCATCTTTTGGTAATAAACTTCCCATTTGATGATAGTTTTGACCACTTACAATGAACTGTGGTGGTCCACCACCGTCATTAATATTTGACTCTATTTTGCCACCAATTGAGGTGAATGCAAACATGCTATTGAATGCTCGTATGTTATCTCTGAAGTTTCTACTTCTGTTGTCTTCACCGTTAATCTACTTGCACAACAAATCTAGTGGCTTTTTAAGTATGTCCAACTACACTTGACCCCTCATACAACAAATCGAGAAGTCTGGGTTTGCTGACCTGTCAGATTTACATGCTCTTTCTTCGTACTAGAGCATTGCATGACAATATTTGCATGAGTGTTGAGGATCACCAAGGGATGCATACACTGTAGACGCAAATTGCAAGTCAGCCACAAACATAAAGACAATAATATACTCTATTCAAATTAGTTTGGTACCGAAATTGAAATCGAAATACTTTAGATGCAAAACTTAATTCTGTTAAAATATACCTTGGTGTTCAGACTTTTCGTGAAGTTCGTTTGGATGCAAACGTCTAGGATTTTGGGGTTGAGGATCTACCAAAAAAACATAAAGGATTATGTAAATAAGGTTAATTACTCTTATAAAGGAATAACACTTAATTGGTATATTAATTTTATATGGAATTGTGTGATCAAGTACCTGGATTCATGTGAGAGATTTCTTCTTCATCAAAACGCAGGATGGTGGGGGTTACTGATGCGATTTTCCTATTCAACCTTTTTCTCCTTTGATGAGCATTGCTGGAATTTCTAATGTCACCAGCATGGTGTTGATGAGAACAGTTGGATGATTCACCTTCAACAATTTGTTTAAAAGATTTATTTTATTACAATTTATTGAAAAACAATCTGGTATCCATTGGTTTTAAACTCTACCAATAACTCCCAAACTTAATGAGTTAGCTACCTCATATATGTATCAACTAAATGAATTGCCGTATCTAAAAAAACACACAACAACCAGGTCATACCTTGATTACTGTTGTTTTGATATCCTTTTTTACTGCCAATGATCGACTTTGGTCCAAGACTGGTAGCGTATGTTCTAGAGCGGCTACTATGCATGCCTACTGATGCCGGGTCAGCCGTGTTGATAATATATGGTTCTGTGTTGTTGCATCATGTACAAACTCATCATTACTATCCTTTATAGGACACCATCAGTCAAAGACAAAAAACAGGTTCTCGAGATTTTATTCATACATTGTCAGATTCGTTAATCGTTTCGTCCAACACTTTGTGGAGTTTGCACGGTGGTCGAAGCAATAGTGTCGGGACAGTTATTGTAATTCGCTAATGGAAAATAATAGGAATAGATTGTTAAATTTTATATATAAGAGTGGAAAAGTTAATTATAAACAGCAAGAGAATGATGCCATATATGATTGTGATAGTAGTTACCTTGGGCATCAACAATTGGAACGACCTTTGGCTTACCTCTATCAGACTTTCCGTGCTCGGCAGTGATGCGATTAACTGTGAAACATCGGCATGTGTATGAATTTGTTCAGTTGAATATTGAACACAACATTTTTTGTATTAATTACTGGAATAATTTATTTCCTAGTTGCTATACCACCCTTCTTAATAATTGGACAGCAAACATGAGTCCCATTTATACAACTAATTTAAATCAAGATGATATATTGAAACTATACTACTAAATTAAGTTATACAAATACATCTGGGTTAATAATGCTCACTTTGAGTTATGTTTGACATTGGTGTAGCTTGTGTTTGGTACATAATGTGCATTAAAGTCAAACTGCTTCGCTGAGACATATGGTTTCCAACATGAGTACCTGCTCAATGTGTAATCAGATTCTTACGCATCCATACTTATATAGCTTAATAGTGCAATATTGAGTTTCAATACCTATTCCCATTGGTGTGCACTGATATTGCGGGGACATCACAAATGGCGTGTGATATACCATCGGAATAGCGGCTGTTGTATTTGAATTTGTATTTCCTATATGGTCCATATCATAATATTAACAATGTGTTAACATATATATAAACTAACCCAGTTAAACCATTTATACTATATGTTTTGCGAATAGAATATATAGTAATACAATGAATATACCACGTGGAACAAATTGCTGATACGGGATCAGTTGATTGGGGACGGCAACGATGTTGTGTGCTACATTGATGTCGGATGAAATTATCATGTAGATTGTGTTGGAGTGGCAAATCTCGTAAAGGTTGTTGAAACGATAAGGTTAAAGTGCACAAAAAATTATAATATGTTGTGTATATTCTTCCCAAAATAGACTTACATTGATTTAAGTTTGACAATGGTAACCTTGGTAAAAGTGGATGTCTGAGCATGACATGGTCGCATCTGCCCACATGATGCTTGTGAGTTACCTTTTGGGTGCTTGTTTTCATCTGTTGGATACATTATGTGTTAGTAGCAAATTAGATATTGTTTATTTTTCAAATTGAATATAGCAGTTCCAAATACTTAAAAGTGATGTCTCATTTGAATACCTGTTGCCATTTTTTTAGATCTGCCGCCCTTTGCGGTTGACGAATGTTGCTTTCGCTTGGGATTTGGTAGCTTATTTTGCTGATCGCCCCCCATCATTGATATTGCAGGAGCTGTGCGATGTCCCAGGTTATACAAAGATTTTTTCTTCTACAAATGGGGAAAGACTGATTCCTCACAAAATACCTGCCTTGATTCGTTGTGGGTAAGATGTAAATTCATACAACACATCTTTTTAACTGCTAATGGATGTAAGGAAGATACCTGAGTTGATCTACTAAAACAATACCTTCAATTACAGGATAGATAAGTGATGTAGTTGACCTATCCTTTGCTGCATTTGTTCATCTGAAACATCCACATTTTGTTGCTACAACTGATTCACAGGGAGTTTTATTGAAGCAGTAGCAGTACTATCAAATGGTAGTTTTTCTAAAATTACATAGTCAAGTAGAGTACCAATATTGGAAGAGTCGATTACCTACTGGTAACCGAGCTTGATCGTGATGTAATGTATCAGTATTTTTTTTAGAATTAGACACAACAAAAAGATTAGGATTAGAATCAGAATTTTGATTATTATCACAATAATGTCTAGTTACCTGTGCATATCAAAATTATTATTACTAATTGTACTATGAACAGCAATATCTTGGTTAATTCCTTTTTGAACAACTCAAAAAAGGTATGATTCTATGCTGATCCATAAAATATGGCCACCATTTTTGAGACATTAAGTCAGCCGAAAATCATAACCAATTAATTATTCCAGATAATGTTAGATAAGGAACTCACCTATTTATAAGGGATTTGGATTGCATATAATAAGATTTTCTAGCTTTGATTTTTGTTATATGATAACTGTTAGAACTCCGTAAATAACAAAGGTTTAAGGGATGGAAATGGAAACACATGGTATGGGGGGTCCTACTTAGTGGGATAGTGGAATGAGGTAACCAACTGCTGCCACGCTGGCAGCAGTCATGCTAGGCGTGTGAGAGGTGTGAATTCTGTTAGGAGAAGTATATTAAGGAGAGTTAGCAGGGACTTGAGGCATTAGGCTGGTTTTGGGATTGGCTTGGGCTAGGGATTTGGCAATTGGATTGCCATTTTCACCGTTTCATTTATATTTTCTGCAACTATCTCTTGTAATTCTGTTCCTAGGGCTGTTATCATTTAGATTCAGCACCTATATTTTCAGTAATACAAAGTTTATTGTTCTTTTAGATTGAGATGGACCTTGGTTCATAACAAGTGGTATCAAAGCACTAGAACTTAGTGCATGGTCTTTACGCGCTTGACAATGGAGAAACGTGTTGAAGGAATTGAGCAGAAGCTTGAAGAACTGAAGAATTTGATCATTTCAGGCGGCAAGTCTCGCAGTGGTCATCCTCGCAAATGCCATTCTCACCGGCGACGTCAAAACCGACCCGACCCGATTGACGAAGGAGTTGTCAACTCTGACGACGCCGACGCCGACGACTCAAGCACCACAACGCAAAATCGAAACAAACCAGAAGAAAGAATCGAAACGGAGGAATTGAAAAGGGAAAGGGATGAAATCGAAGGTTCTGCCATGGAGTTTATGGAAGAAGTGGAACCAAAAATTGAAAATGATGGAATCAAAGGTGGAAAGTCCATTAGCGAACCTTTGGAGGTTGTTACGATACCAGAGGGAGCGGAGGTGGAAGGAGATGAGATCGGTGGTGACCTAGAACCACCGCGGGAGCAAGCGACGATGGAGGTACAGAAAGAGGAGGGATGTGATGGCATCAGTAGAAATGTTGGAAACGTCATTGTTGCTGTAAAACTAGACACAAAAGGAAGATTATGTTGACGCAGCCAAAACACACTTCGCAGAGGTGGAATATGAAAAGAATGATGATCGCGGTGGTCGAGGAAGGGTGACCGTGAAACGAGAAGACAGTGACAAAGAGTTGCCACCGGCAGAACCGCCGCCGGAAAAGTTGCCGGGGGAGGCGTTAGACGGCGGAGCAACCATGGAAGAGGAGTGGCTGGTTAGAGATGGTGAAGAACGACTTCTTGGTTTTGCGGTGTTCAGCGATCGAGAGTGGAAAGAAAACGAGGCTAGGGTTGATGGAATCTCATGGGATTTGGGCCTCTTGACTGACCCATCTAATACTTACACCTACCAAGTTCATGGTTAGTAATTCTGATCTTTTTAATGTAGAGAAATTGGTGGCGGCTGATTGGACTTTAAGGGAAGTGGATCTCAACTCATATATAGTGGGCCAAGCCCACACTCTTTTTATTACTGCAACCCCCTTTACTAGTAGAAAGAGGGTGTTGCAAGAAGAAAGGAAAGTGGAGAATAGAAGGGGTTCGTTTTTCCAGAAACTCAAACACTGTGGCATTGGTTTACTTAACAATAGTGAAATACAAGAAGTGGGGATTGATAGAGTTGTTTGCACCGGTTTTCAGCTGCAATTTAAAGGAGTTGGTAAAATAATCAAGTTTCTCGTGGAGGTTGGTAGGAGTTGTGGTAGAAGATTAATGCAAGTAACAAATATTCCAACCATGGTAGAGCTTCCACTTGCTCATGAGTGGGATCCAGGTGGCACTCAACAAGATGAGAACATTATGGAAAGTGCCACCACTTTCCATGGAAATCAAACACCACATCACCGACAGGTATTGTTCAAATTGCAGCTAGGCTTTATTGATAATTATGGGGTTGTTTCTATGAGCTCTTTGATGCCCAAGAATCACATAATAATGGCTGCCGAATTTAATAATGTGGAGAGATGGTTGAAAAGAGCAAGTAAAATAGATACTAAAAGACCATATCCCAGTGCTCGTGAATTTCTGAATTGGAATCAATGCATAGGAGTTGATAAGGGTGCGGAAATGGGAAGACAATGTCTGCATGCAAGAATTGGTTCTGGTATGTACTCCAATCATCTTAACTTAGATTCTATTGCATCAACCCATGGAACAGCAACCTTGGATCATAGAAAATGTTGTGCCAACCACAATTTATGGAGCCCAAATCGCACCATTATCAATTTGGGATCAATTCTTCAACATTTTTCATCCACTCCAACAATATATGGATTTGTCTTTCATTGTTGAATCTTTTATGGCACTTTTAAATTTCTATATTCAAGTCTATGCAACATCTTTTGCTTCGGTAGAAGACCATAAAAAAAGGGTTGAATTTCAAGCATGGAATCACAATAATCCTTGGATTCAGGGGTGAGTTTGAGCTTTCAAAGAAAGCCATTGGTTTACTTAATGAGTGGCTTATGGATCTTGTTGGTGATTTAACTAGTACTTTAGAAAACAAGCCACTGGAATTTCATGACAAGGAAGAGGAAAACATTTCTGGTTTTACTGATTTTGAGTGGCACCACTTTATGGTTGAGCACCTTAGTCGCAGGCTGGAGTTTTCAAGAATGCCGATGGCTAAAACACATCACAGGCAATGGGATCCGGGTGAACCTTACTCGGCTTCTTGCATTATTGGGACATCTTTCCTCAAGCTATGGGACCCTGGTAGGAGTGCAACGGCTAAGAAGAGTAAGAGGAGGCTTCATTGGGTATTGACTGTTGGTATTAAGGGTATAACGACACTCTGTTTTGCGGCAAAGAAGGGTAATGGAAACAGGACACTCAACATAGGAGGATGTTCATTTTTATGCATAGCTTGGTCCTCTTGTCTCAAGCTATGGGATCCTAGTGATAATTACCATTCTGCCAACATAACTTGGACCATGAAGTTTCAGCTGTGGGATCCTGGTGGAAGGCTATATTAGCTGATTATTTCGATACTTTCACCTTGAGGACAAGGCGAATCTTTTAGGGGGGAGTATTGTTAGAACTCCATAAATAACAAAGGTTTAAGGGATGGAAATGGAAACACATGGTATGGGGGGCCCCACTTAGTGGGATAGTGGAATGAGGTAACCAACTGCTGCCACGCTGGCAGTAGTCATGCTAGGCGTGTGAGAGGTGTGAATTCTGTTAGGAGAAGTATATTAAGGAGAGTTAGCAGGGGCTTGAGGCTTTAGGCTGGTTTTGGGATTGGCTTGGGCTAGGGATTTGGCAATTGGATTGCCATTTTCACCGTTTCAGCTATATTTTCTGCAACTATCTCTTGTAATTCTGTTCCTAGGGTAGTTATCATTTAGATTCGGCACCTATATTTTCGGTAATACAAAGTTTATTGTTCTTTTAGATTGAGATGGACCTTGGTTCGTAACAATAACATTATCATGTTAGGAAAAAAATTCTAGAAAACTATGAATTAACGGGTTGATGGGTAGCTAATTGTATAATTTGTTACTTAGCATCCGAGCATCAAATCTTTTGATGGGTAGCTAATTCTAGAAAACTATGGATTAACGGGTTGATGGGTAGCTAATTGTATAATTTGTTACTTAGAACCCTGGTGTTTCATTTTAATTTGTTTTCTGCCATATTTCGTGGGGCTACTTTGCTGAATATTTCATTTTTTTCGCATGGATAACAATTGTCTGGAATGCTGTTTTGTTTTATCCGTGATATTCAACACAAATCCTTAGAGGAGCATAAAAAATCCAGTTACTGATATGCCTATCAAGCGCACTGACTGCTGCCAACCGATGACAGTGACACTACTCAGTTGATAAACAGGTTTTATTCGACACTTGGTTTGTGTTACTCTATTTTTCGTCCACTTTCACTATTTTTCGTCCACTTTCCACAAAAAATATTTTAAATATTGAACATAACAAACAAAATCCACTTCTTGTTAATTTGGCAGTGTAAGATTGAAGAGCGATACGATAGACTGGGATGTCTCCCCTCAATTTGGTTGAATGACATTAATGTATCGTCAAATTCACGTCAAAATCAGACTTGTCTCTATGGCCCTAGAATCTGCGGTCTCTTGACCATATTTTCAATTCACAGATGTTAGACGAAAATGAGATTTCCAATAAGTAGATATAGTAATTAACCAAACAAACCATAGTAGTGCATTACATAAATTAACGGTTTATGTGGATATAGCAAAAAACACAGTTAATGCTACATCGAAAACATGACAAAACCAAACTCAATGAAAATATCAAATTGAAGGACGAAATGTCAAACTGAAATTGAAATTGAAAACTCCAAAACACTAAAATGCGCAAATCGTGTCGGGGGTTGGTCACTCTTTTTCCTTCTTGATTTCCTTCAGCAATTTAAACTCCCAATGCCGCTTGTCATTCACAAAGGGACATGGTCTTTTTATGACAGGAGCATGATGATCATCCTTGCTAAGGTCCACAACCTTGATGCCTTGTTTAGCAGCAGTCTTATCCATCTCTGCTCCTTGAGTCTTCTCCTGGAGGTTCTTTGTTTTACAAAGGTATATAAAGGTTATTTAGTCAGTGATAATTTCTTAAATACTGAATCATGGTGAGTTGGTATAATTTGATTATGACACTTATAAAGTAACAACACACAGCACCTGAGACACGTCTGTCACAACTTTCTTATCAAGCTCGGGTTGTTTGTCTTTGACTTCAGTTGCGCTGTGATCGTCAACAGTTTGCTCCCCTTTGGCTCCTTCAAACTTGATAAAGACATACACACGTGAGTTGATGTAAATTAATAATGGTCCCAATGCTACATATTATATATCTGAGACACAGCTTGGACATCTCGCTTCTCCAGGTCTGTGTTGTTTTCATTGACCCCATCACATTTAGTGTTGGTCTTGTCTCTGAATTTCTGTAGAAGCTCTTCATCATCGTCAACACCACGGACACGAAATGTCCGTTCAAAGCGAGACTCTTAACGTCCATCACAGTGTACCTTGAACAGGAATGATCTCCCAATAAGATCAGAAATGGGCTTGGGAAAACCTAAAGGGTCAGTGGCCTGCAACACAATGCAAACAAAAATAGTTATTATGGCGATGAACTGAAGATGTCAAATGATCAAAAATGAAGATGAAACCAATAAATGTTAGAAATAACCTCAACTGTCTCGATGAGATAAGAAGCTGATTTCCCAAGGAGCAATGCAGCATCACGATCAAACAAAACAAACACTGTGTCACCAGTATCATCGACAACACGCAGCCTCCGCAAATACCTGCAACATTTACACATTTGAACGTCAGTCTTGTGTACAATAATGGTGAGCTATCTAACAATCGACTCTGATTTAACTGCATTACGACTAATATACCTTGGAGTAACCGCAAGAACATGGCGATTACACTTTTCGCAAAAGTACATGTTCTCGTCCGGGTACACTTTCTTATTGCACTTGCAGGCAGTATACCACCAATCACTGTCACCAGCAAGGGAATTCACAGTAGCATAAACCACGAAGGTGTTCTCCTGAATCATTTGTATTAATACAGTCATGTAACGAAGCGACCGAAACTTAAGTAAAACACTACACTCATAATAAAGGTAAATCAAGTGACAAACCTAGGTACAGCTTTTCAATTGCTGTATATTAGACAGCTTATTCTGTTTCAGAAAATCCTTTTTAATGGTGCTTGGTTTAGCATCTTGCATCGGTGTGGGCAACATGGATGGAGATTCAAGTGTCTCTGGCATACTACAATTAATAACTTGCAATGTTATAATATAATATATTTTCATGATAAGAAAAACCTACTCTGTAGTGAAATGCATTTAACAGAAGATAGATGCAAGTAATCTCAATCTTGATACAATGTTCTATTTTTGTATGATTAAGGTTTTTGATCTTTAAATAAATTAAATTTACCTGGATACATATCATACAATTTGACCTCAGTCTCAGCAGGTTATTCCTTTAAAAATAACAAACATAGTATTGCGAGTGACTAATCAGCTTTGTACCTGTTTCTCAGACTAACAGCGTCAGGGATACCAGGATGGATCATCAGTTTTGAAGCATACACAGAGCTTTGAAGTGTGTCACGACCTGTCAAGGGACAATATTAAGGTAATTCTTTTTTATTATGAGAGTTAGTAAAATATAGAAAACACCATTTTTTCTAGATTATACCTTGAAAATCTGAGTTTTGTAGATGTGACGACAATGACAGCATTGCGCGCAGGGCCCGCAATAAGAAAGGATGTTAGCTCGCTCACCAAATCACCAAAGAGAGTGATATTAAATCGATACCTATATTACAGATTCATTGTCCAAACACGTCTCAGGTAAGACCATAGTGGTAGATTATATGGACTGAATAACAATACAAGTTAGGGTTTTTTATTGTTTTTATGTAGCCATAAAAATATGGTTTTTTTATATTTGTAGCTATGTATAAATTATTTTGCTATTATTGACACCATAATTCAATTGTTAGATATAATAGAATGTAGGAGATTCTTATTACCTCTGTTATCCAGTTCAATGACCATCAGTGTTGACGGGACACCGTTCCTTGTATACGAACGCTCTCCTGTCACACCAGTGAGTATCCCCATCACATCTGTTTATGAGATAGACAAACGTTAAATGACACAAATTTGATACGGAAACATATAGGTAGCATGTGTGTGTGAAAATTGATATTATAAGCGCAGTTGGTTAAAAAAATACGTACCGATTAAGTAGTTACGGTCAAAGGTTGATAGCCAGATAGTGCCCGGGGCAGTGAAAGTGTAACTGGTCTGAGGTATGATATTCACTTCGGATCTCCTAAGAACTGTTCCATGCTTGAAGTTTAACTTCCAAGCATGAGGTGTTGATCGATATTCACCTTGGTTGGCAGTAGCTTGTAGGTTAGACAGATAGTAGCAAACTCCTTCGCACAAGTTGTTTTCAAACTTACAGAACAAAGATTTCTTCAAGGTAGCAGTGATCTTTGTACTCTGTGCGCATGTTTAAATTAGTTATTAAAGAGTAGAAATAGAATAAAGATGATGAAGAACATGTCAGTATAAGTTGTCTAAACTATTAGGGGTTAGTAAACAGTAGAGAGATAAAGGTAAATATTGATTTTACAACTGTGAATCAAGTAACACCAATTCAATAGAAAATGGTGATTTGTTGGAATCAACATCATAAAGGTGCCAAAACCTGACAACACGCACAAGCAGTTTCCAGTTTTCTCTGCTGTTGTTGACAGCAGACAGTAAATCAAATTTGGAATTGGTAGGATTGGCAGCAACCATTTTGAGGGGAGACATATTTAGGTCAAGACAAGTTAGGGTTTAACGTAATGCAGTTTTTCAGTGTATGATTGATTTTGCTGTTGACCAGTGTATTTATAAGGTTTATGGAGAATGGGCTCAAGCCAATTAGGGTTAACAAACCCTATATGTTGGTAGGTGGCTGCGCATTACATACTTCCTAAAATGGATCATGAAATAGTTGGCTTGCATTATGTGATTAGTTTTCAGAAAATATGGTAGTTGATTGAAGGAATTGGTATTATTACATGCATTAGTGTGCTGTACACACTGTGGAGAAAATGGAAGTTTATTTATTGCAATAAAAACATACTATATAAGTTGCGAAATTTATTTATGTAGATCCGAAATTGATAGTAATGTATAGTATATCAGTTTCAAAATTCAAAATAAATATTACATGGTTATATTGAGTTAATAACTTTTTATTGTATTTCTTGAATCTTATTTTAATTAAAGTTTTTGCTATTGCAGGCATGTTGGGTATTGAATTTGGGCATTACTCAGAGACTCTCAGTACAGGAAGAATTATATGGTTATGTTGAGTAGTATTAGGACTAATGTTACTGAGGCAAACATTAGTGTACTGTAGAAGCTTTGTAATTAAGTTAATTTTATAATTTTATATTTCATAATGATTATATTCAGAGATTCAATATTTAATGAATCGGATCAAGTTGGTATTTATTTCTACCAATTTATAAATATTTATTATGAATTGACCAATGGAAATGTAGTTACAGCTGGTATTGCTACCAATTGGGTAGCTTATAAAAGCTTGATTTTTTGCCTATTTTATCGAATGGAACTATCAGTGGGACCAGCCGTTATTTTTGACCCAATTGGTGAATGACACATCATGATTTTTATGTTGATGTGGGATAAATTCTGCTACGTGGACCAATGGCAAAATGACATGTTCAAGTTGGTTTAAATAGGATATTCTTAATTGTGTTCTTTATAGATAATGATAATGATTCCTCGTCATTTATCGACGGACGAGCGGGCCTCAATAAAAAACCCCGTAGGGAAAAGAGTGTCCCACCCATTCTGTTTTCATTGATCAAATGATTGTAACATGATATTTCTTTCATTATTACAAGATGCCTGTTCATGTAAAATATCTCCTCAGATTCACAGCATTCCAAGTGTTTGAGATCGCTCCTCCACTCATTGTCTGGAGACGGTATGCGCCTTTGCCCGTTCTGGCGACTACTTGGTAGGGGCCTTCCCAATTAGGGGCGAGCTTGCCTTGGCGGGCATTCTTCCGACCGATGTCCGCCCTTCTTTGAACCAGCTGTCCTACATCAGAAACTCGTGGGACGACCTTAGCATTGTGTCTTGCTACCATGCTTTATTTGACCAATGCTTCCCTTAGAGTTGCCTTGTTTCGAAGTTCCTCGACCAGGTCCAACTCTTCTCTAGTGGCCTGTTATTTCTCGGGTGGTCGTTTAGGGTTGATCGTCCTCCAATTAAGGAGATTCTCCAGTGGTGGAATGAGGGGTCGTTCGATACGCCCATAAGACGTATGGAAGCTCTTCTTCCCATTTGCCCTTTGCTTCATCTAGCCTTCTTTTTAGACCGCGCAGGATGACACGGTTTGCAGCCTCTGCCTGCCCGTTCGTTTGTGGGTGTTCTACAGAGCTGAAACACTGTTTCACTCCCAACTCGATCAAAGTTTCTTGAAATTTTTTATCAGTGAACTGTGTACCGTTATCAGATACGAGCACCTCTGGTATCCCAAAGCGTAATAGAATGTTCTTCTTAAGAAATTTGAGGCAGTTCCTTGATGTGATCGTAGCTAGGGGCTCTGTTTCAATCCACTTGGTGAAATAATCAACTGCTACGATCAGAAATTTGAGTTGGCCAGGGGCAATGGTAAACGGGCCCACAGGTCGATCCCCCACCATGCAAACGGCAAGGGGGCAGTCATGCTATTGAGCTCGGCTGGAGAGGCAATATGGACATCTGCATGCCTCTAGCACTTATCGCACTTTTTAACTAACGTCTTTGCGTCCTATTCCATGGTAGGCCAGTAATAGCCCGCCCACTAGGCCTTCTTCGCCAAAACTCGTGCACCTAGATGATTCCCGCAAATTCCCTCATGAATTTCTCTTAACATATTCCGCCTCTATTGGGGTAAGACACCTAAGTAAAGGCATAGTGAAACCTCTTCGGTAGAGCTGCCCGCTTACGATCGAGTAAGCTGATGCTCATCTTCGAACGAGCGCTGCCTCCTTGGGATCTCCCGGTTCTTCCCCGTCCCTGATATACTTAACGATGGGGTCGATCCAAGTTGGTGTTGCGTTAACAGGACATATGTATGGTTCAAGGGCATCTCTAATCTTATGCTAGGTTGTGATTGTATCTTCTGGATCACACTCCTATGATTGCCAAGATTCTTGGTACTTGCCAGTTTTGATAGCACATCCACCCTGGTATTCTCAGATCTAGGGACGTGCATGACCTCAGCATATTCAAATCGTTGGAGTAACTCTCTAACTTTGGTCAAGTATCTTTGGAGTGTCTCATCCTTAGCACTGAAATCTTCTTTAATCTGAGAGACTGCTAGCAGAGAGTCTGAATGTAGTTCTAACCTTTTCACATTGAATTCCAAGGCGAGCAGCAATCCTGCTACGCAACCTTCGTATTCGGCCTCATTGTTCGAGGCGGAGAATGAGAAGGTTAGAGAGACTTCGATCGTTGTCCCTTCGTTATTCTCAAGAATTAAACCTGCTCCATTGCCTTTATTATTGGAGGAGCCATCCACGTGCAACGTCCACAAAGTTGGTACATGATTCTCTAGAACCGGAGTCATTTTATGCAACAAAATCGGCCAATACCTTAGCCTTAGTGGTCGATCTAGGTTCATACTTGTTTCCGAATTCTGATAGTTCAACTGCCCATTTAATCATTCTGCCTGCCAAATCTGGCCTGTGCAGGATTTGTCTGATGGGTATATCAGTACGAAGTACGACCTGATGGGCCGTGAAGTATGGTCTCAATCTTCGAGCGGCCACGATTAAGGCCAAAGCCAGCTTCTCAATTTTTTGGTATCTGAGCTCAGGACCTTGTAGAGCTTTGCTGACGAAGTATATGGGGTTCTGTTTAGATTCCCTCTCTCGTACCGATACAGCGGCCAGAGCCTCGTCAGTAATGGACAAGTATAGGTACAAGGTCTCTCCTGGCTCTGGCGTGGTCAAAATCAGAGGTTCTGATAAAACTGCTTTCAACTGCTCGAGCGCTTGGTCGCCCTCGAGCGTCCATTCAAACCTGGGGCAGGGACTTGTTTGCTGCTTTTGCGGTGAAGCGTGAGAGTGCGACCACCATGCCATTAAGCTTTTGAATCTCTTTCTTGGTCGTGGGCGGCCTCATTTTTGTGACCGCTCTGCATTTATCTAGGTTAGCTTCAATTCCCCTTTTTGTAAGATAGAACACAAAAAATTTTGCTCGCCCGTACCCCAAAGGTACATTTCTCTAGATTGAATCTCAATGAGTTCTTTTGGGCTTCTCTGAACACCTCCCTTAGGTCGGTCACATGGTATGGATCCTGCTTACTCTTCATTATCATGTCGTCTAGGTAGACCTCTGCCATTTTACCTATCTGATCATGGAACACTTGATTCATCATTCTTTGATAGGTCGCCCGAACTTTCTTTAATCCAAACGGCATTACTGGATAGCAGAAATTCCCCTTGTCAATCATAAAGGCTGTCTTTTCCTGATCGGGTGGGTGCATGGCAATCTGATTGTATCCAGAATATGCGTCCAAAAATGATAGTATTTTGTACCCACTTGCACTATCGACCAAACGATCGACGCATGGTACTAGGAAGGCCTCTTTTGGGCCTGCTCAACTGAGGTCAGTGTAATCCTTGCACATTCGCCATTTGCCGTTCGCCTTCTTTATTAAGACTACATTGGACAACCAAGTGGTGTACTTTATCTCTTTAATGAAACCTGCCTCAAGTAAGTCTTCCACAACTTTGGTTGCTGCCCTTGCCTTTTCTTCCTTTTGGATCCTTCTTCGTTGCACAATCCATTTGGCTCCAGGATCCACTGCTAAGTGGTGACAGGCCACTTCAGGTGGGATACCAGGCATATCCGCAGCACCCCAAGCAAACAAGTCTGCAAGCTCCCTCAAGCGTTGGACGAGCTGGTCTTGAATTTCTGAAAGGAGATCGTTCCCTATCTTGACCGTCTTCTCTGGGTCGCTCCCCAGTTGGACTTGGATAAATTCTCCCTCTAGCTCAGGTCATTTGATCCTCTTCTTAAGCTCCTTGGTCATAAGATCATCTCCTTCTTCCTTCTTACTATTCGGGTCATAGCGAGCATCGAGATCAGCCACATTCACATGCTCGCCCCCTTTCATTGTTTCTTCTATTTCTTTCCTGACCTTCTTGCCTTCGTCTTTTAAACTCAAGAGGAAACCCCGTTTTGCTGACAGCAGATCAGCTTGGATGGTGGCGACCTCCCCACCTTTAGTGTAGAATATCATCTTCAGGTGGACTGTGGATGGCACGGCTTCCAATAGAGCTAAGGTTGGTCGCCCAATGATGCATTGATAAATGGACTTGCATGGCAGTACGATGAAATCTGTCCTGACCGTTCGACAAAGGAGTTCCTCTGCTGTGTCATCCCCAAAGGTGACAATTAATTCAATTCATCCTATTGAAGTCGTGGACGCTCCATTGAACCCGGTCAAGACCGTGCCTCTGTATTGTCTCAAATCGTCTTTTGATATTTTTAGCACGTCCAAGAGATCTTCAAAAATGATGCTGTTGAGCTTCCTTGGTCTACCAATATTCGTCTGACTTCCGTATTTGCCATCACAGCGACCACTACGAGGGGTACTTCATAGTTAGGCGTTCCGTCAATGAGATCCTCGTCTCCAAAGGATATGGGTGGTCTTTTTGAAGGGGGTCTTGGAGCGGACGTAGAGGCGATGCTGATGATCTCATCCCATCTTCTCTTCACTGATTTGTTAGTTGAGGCGTCAATGGGAATGCCTCCTGTGATTACCATGGCGACTGGTCTCCCTTTTGACTTTCTGGTGTCCGGGATATCATCTTCCTCCCACGGTAGAAGTGGCGGACATCATTCTCCACTTCATCTCTATTCTTTCCAAATTTGATTCTTTCTTCTCTTTTGTGTTCTTCAAGTAAGTGTCATCATCTAATCTTGAAATTGTGTTCATGTTCATCATCATGACTTAGAGATTCATAAAGATTTGTAATTTTCTAGATCCTAAATTTAGTGATTCTTGTGTGGTTCACATTTAGTGATCCTAGGAGCCAAATCTAAGGACATCAATGAGTCCCAAAGAGAAAATCTTTTTCATACAAGATGCTATGTTCAAAATAACTTGTGTAGCTTGATAATTGATGGTGGATCGTGTGTCAATTTTGCTAGAACTAGATTAGTACAAAAGCTTAATCTCACCATAGGTACCAAGATGAAATTCTTTTTGATGTGGTACCTATGGAAGCAGGGCACCTTTTACTTGGTAGACCTTGGCAATTTGATAGAAAAGTTATCCATGATGGATTCTCCAACAAATACTCTTTTGACTTCAATTATAAGAAAGTGGTTCTCGCTCCTCTTAGTCCTCAAAAAGTTTTGACGGACCATTTACTTTAAGAAAGAAAATAGAGGAAGAGGAGAAAGAACTAAAAGGCAAAAAGAAAGTAGAGGCCCAAGCTTCAACTAGTGGCCGAGACAACCCTAGACTAGATGACAAAGAAAAAAAAATTGCCACTTACAAAAAGGGTTACCAACCTCTTCTTGAGGGAAACACAAGTGAGAAAGGTCTTAGTGGCCAAACAACCAACATACATACTTTTTTTCAAAGAAGTGAGTTGTTTGACTAGTAAGACTATCCCACTTGATTTACCAAAAGAAATTCTTGATCTCTTGCACTCTTTTGAGGATGTCTTCCCTAAAGATATTCCAGAAGGCTTGCCACCTCTTAGAGGTATTGAACACCAAATGGATTTAATTCCGGGTGCGTCAATTCGTAATAGGCCGGCCTATAAAACTAATCCTCATGAGACACAAGAGATAGAGAATCAAGTTGCTAAACTTCTTGAAAAAAGTTGGGTGAGAGAAAGCCTCTCACCTTGTGCCATGCCGGTCATCCTCGTTGCAAAGAAGGATGGTACTTGGCGGATGTGTACGGATTGTCGTGCCACTAACAATATCACAATCAAATATAGACGTCCCATTCCTAGACTTGACGACTTGCTTGATGAGTTGAGTGGGGCATGTTTTTTCTCTAAAATTGACCTTAGGAGTGGTTATCACCAAATAAGGGTTAGAGAAGGAGATGAATGGAAGACCGCTTTTAAAACTAAATTTGGTCTCTATGAATGGTTGGTAATGCCTTTTGGCTAAACCAATGCCCCCTCTACCTTTATGAGATTAATGAATCATGTCCTAAGATCTTTTTTGGGAAAGTTTGTGGTTGTGTATTTTGATGATATTCTTTTATATAGTGTCACTCTTGATGATCATGTGAACCACTTAAAGAATATAATAGAGGTCCTAAGAAGAGGACATCTTTATGCCAATTTGGAAAAATGTACTTTTCGCAAGCATGAAGTCACCTTTCTTGGATTTGTTGTGAGTTCACAAGGTGTCAAGGTTGATCAATCAAAGGTCAAGGCCATATTTGATTGGCCGCAACCTAAGAATGTGAATGAGGTAAGGAGTTTCCTAGGACTGGCAAGTTTCTATAGGCGCTTTGTGCGAAATTTTTCAACCATTGCCTCTCCTTTACATGTCTTAGTGAAAAAGAATGTGGTTTTTAATTGGGGTGAGGAGCAAGAAGCCGCTTTTAACTTGTTGAAAAATAAACTTGCTAATGCTCCCATCCTTGCTTTGCCGAATTTCTCTAAGACTTTTGAATTAGAATGTCATGCTTCTCATATAGGCATAGGGGCTGTTTTGACTCAAGATGGTCACCCCTTAGCCTATTTTAGTGAAAAATTAGGTGGAGCACACTTAAACTACTCCACCTATGACAAAGAGTTGTATGCTCTAATTAGGGCTCTACATACTTGGCAACATTATCTCTTCCCTAAGGAATTTATCATACATAGTGACCATGAGTCACTAAAGTATCTTAAAAGCCAAGGGAAACTTAATAGAAGGCATGCCAAGTGGGTTGAGAGCCTAAAACAATTTCTATATGTAATCAAACACAAAAAAGGCACTCAAAATGTTGTGGCCGATGCATTGTCGCGCAAATATACTCTTATTTCTTCTTTGCAAGCCAACCTATTCGGGTAAAGAGTTGTATACGCATGACAATGATTTTGGCCACATCTTTGCATGTTGTCCAAGTGCCTCGTTTGAATCTAATCATATGCATGAGGGATTTCTTTTCAAAGGTAGCAAATTGTGCATCCCTCAATGTTCACATAAGGAATTGCTTCTAAGGGAAGTACATGAGGGTGGGCTTATGGGTCATTTTGGGGTTACCAAGACATTGCAATTATTAAGTGAACATTTGTATTGGCCTAAAATGAAACATGATGTAGTTTCTTTTTGTACAAAATGCATTCCATGTAAAAAGGCTAAGTCAAGGGTAATGCCCCATGGTTTATACACTCCCCTCCCCATCCCCTCATTTCCTTGGGTTGATATCTCCATGGATTTTGTCCTTGGATTGCCAAAGACTAAGCATGGCAATGACTCTATTTTTGTGGTGGTTGACCGCTTTTCAAAAATGGCTCATTTTATACGATGCAACAAAATAGATGATGCTAGTCACATAGCCTCATTGTTTTTTAAGAATGTGGTAAGACTCCATGGAATTCCCCAAACCATCGTAAGTGATAGAGATTCTAAGTTTCTTTCACATTTTTGGAAAACACTTTGGTCGAAGCTAGGAACTAAGCTCTTATTTTCCACTACTTGTCATCCCCAAACGGATGGGCAAACCGAAGTGGTTAATAGGTCCTTAGGAACCTTGCTAAGGGCTGTTTTGAAAACAAATATTAAGGCATGGGAAGATGCGTTACCCCTCATTGAGTTTGCTTATAATAGGGTACCACATGGTACTACATCTTATTCCCCATTTGAGATGGCCTATGGGTTCAACCCCCTAACACCTTTAGACTTGGTACCTTTGCCACTTTCGAGCACTTTGTTTCATAAATATGCCGAAAGTAGGGCAAGATATGTAAAAGAGTTTCATGCCAAGGTGAAAGAATTTAGTGAGAAAAAGGTTGGCCAATATGCTTCAAATGCCAACAAGAAGAAAAAGAAGATGATCTTTGACCCGGGAGACTTTGTATGGGTACATATGAGGAAGGAATGGTTTCCAAATGAGAGGAAATCCAAGCTCTTACCAAGGGGTGATGGTCCCTTCAAAGTTTTGGAGAGGATCAATGACAACTCCTATATCATTGACTTGCCTAGTGAGTATGGTGTTAGCTCTACCTTTAATGTAAGTCATTTGTCCTCTTTTGATGTAGGTATTCAAGATGAAGCTCACTTAGGGACAAGTGAAGTTTAAGAGGAAGGGGATGATGTGACCATAGGACCCATCACAAGAGAAAGACTCAAGACAAGGGAGCAACAAGTTAGAAGTCAACTTTCATGGAAGGAACTTCAACAACAAGTCAAGAGAAAATACTTTAATGTGCTTAATCTAATCATTAAGACAAAAGCACATTAAAATTGACCATTTAAATAATAGAGAATTTCTAGTGTTTTCTATATTTGGTTTTCATTTTAATAATTGTAAGACACTTTCATTTTGGGCCATGTGGCTTTGAGTAGATGGGCTACGGCCTAGACTAGTTTCTGTGGCTAAAGGCCTTTTTGTAATTGTGGATTTGGGCTTTATATTGTGGACCTAGCATCCAATTAGTCCATAGTATAAATACCTTATCCCTTACTGTAATTAGGGAGAACTCTTGATGAATTAGTTTCATTTCTTCATTTTTGCAAAGTGAAAGCCTAGAGAGAAACCTAGAGTGAGGTGAGAAGTGGCAAGTACATGCATATGAGAGAGTGAGATTCATCATGAAGATTCTCCATGGTTCTTGAAGGAGGGGACCTTGCTCACAACCTTGGGGCTAGGAGCACCTAAGGCTAGTTGATCTTATCACCTTCCAAGAAGGTGTGGCGATCATTCATTTCCACATCCATTTCTAGTCTCATCCACATTTGTTCTTTCTTCTACTTTACATGTAAGATCCTTATGCTTTGTGTTGTATATTTTGTTCATCTTTCTTGATTTGTCAAGAACACTTGTTCTTGATCTTGTGTGAGAATTAGTGAATTGTCAAAATTCTAGATCCTATCTTTCTAGATCTATCCTAGATCATATCAATAAGGAATACCATAATGATGCAAAAATAAAAATTAATCGGTAAATCTAAATCCGTGTGTGCAAAAGGTTAGCCCCTGAACACCATAATTCCATTTATTGGATTCTGATCAAACGTCTCACGTGTGTGCATCCTAATTTTGAACATTAATCGTTAAATCTAAATCCGACGATCCGATGATTACCGCATAAAATCGGTTCATCTTCTCTCGTAGTAATCTCGGATCTCGGTATTAAATACTTCACATGAGAATATTTATTCTCATGAATACACATTGCCACACCAAAATTTTATTTAATTATTCCACTAAGATTAAGTGGCACGAACAAACATTGGATATAAATTATGGTTTTTCGATTATAAAAAATAAATAAGTTTTATTTAACCTTAAATATGAGGATTTACATTTGCCAAAACTATTATAATACCTTGAGGAAGAGAAATTAAATTGTTAGGATTAAGACTAACTAACACATTTATAATTCTGAAAAACAAATGGTGATCACTGCCTTTGATGTATGGTACTTGCTCGTGAAAATCAATTTCAATCAAATCAACGAATCACCACATAATACCAAAAGAAAAACATATTTTGAGCTTATTTGGTGCTTCGTGATTTGATCGAAATTCCTTCAGTATTATATAATACTCGTTATGAGAAACTAAGTTCCTCTTGCTCTTGCTCTTTTTCAGGTTCCTCTTTGCATTTTGTTTTCTGCTACATAGTGGTCTATATATAGTTCTTCAAGTGTTACGAGGTCTATTTTCTAGTATTTTTTGGATTACCTATTTAGTCAACATGGGAAAAAAATAAATTTATTAGGGAATAATATACTACACTTTTAACTCTTATATTTCTTTTATTTTAAGTAATTTATAAAAGATAAATTCCTGTACATTTATATAAAATTAATGACCTTAGATAATTGCGTTACAAAATATATTATAGAACTTTGACATGGTTAAAAGAATTGACCACATTTATTTTAATATATAAAAAGAAAGAAACTAAAGAGTTGAATAAATTAAACAAACGTAACATAATAAATAAATAAAAAAGGAAATATTGTTAAGCAAAGAAAGACATTATCAATCATCCTTTTTTAAGAAGCGAAATAAAACTTTTATCATAGTTAATAATATTGAATACAGTCATTATAATATGTCCAGAAGTAGGACCTGATGTTGTGCGGGTTTTAGTGGTAGACGTGACCTTTGAGCTCCAGCCCCACGTGGTCGAAATTTTTGCCTTTGGTCCAAACCATTCCTCTTCAATGTAGGACCTCCTTCAATAACAATATTTGTATACAATCCTATTTCATATGTAGTAAATACCTCTTCCATCAAATTTCATATGCATATCATGTATCTTTGATGTGTTCATCTGTCTATATCATATTTTTGTCCTTAATTTGTGGTATATGTTGATTTGTGAAACATTCTTAAATATAGACGTCATAAATACTTTCTATCTCTCACTCACTTATCTCTCTAATTATTATACACACCTATCTAAAATACTTTAATTAAAAAACAATGAGACACGGTACGGTGTCCGAAGAGAAAATAAATATATTCAATTATGTGTCATGTTGTGTTTATGAATTTATGTATCTTTAGTTTGGCTTCCACATGAATATTGTAGGTTACTTGTGAAGATATGAGGTGTGACGACTTACTCACTCCTTGTAACAAGTGCACTGACGATGCACAACATAAGTAAATATTTCAATTTCTTACATCTTCAATTCTATTATTTAGAAATTAATTTTCATGTCTCCACAGTTTTTTTTCTTTAAATAAAAGTGGTGTGTTTTGTTTCTCATTCATCAAGGAGTTATTGCAAGCATGTTAAGTTGGAGACAGTTCCTCTTGATAGGACATGTGAGGTTTGCATGCCAAATATTGAAGTTCAAGAGGATGAAAGAATAGAGAATGCATGTTTGGATGAAAGTACAATAAATCTTGAACCTATTGCGAAAAAATATCGGTTCTTATGTCCATGGAAAAGTAGGACAACTGGGGTAAGCTCTAAGAGACAGTCTATCCTTTTCAAAGCTCGACAAGTCAAGGCTGAAAGAAGTAGTAAAAGAAGTGTTGTTCTAGCGCTTAGGGCACCCGAGCTCAACAACAACTCTCTAGTTCATAAGCCCAAAAAGGTAAAAGAAAAGTCAATCAATAATATAGTTTATTCTGACAGGATCTTTGGTTCTGATCTAGCCAAGAAACCTGAATCAAACAAGGGGAAATCAAAGGTGAGTGAAAGTGTTACTACTCAAAACCACTCTTCAAGTGGTGCTATTGTGAATGAGAAAAATTCTCCATATCAGCTCTGTAATAGATCACAGTTGAAGAGTGTGCTATTGTGTTTCTCACAGTTTCCTCATTTACAATAACACCACTTGAAGAGTGGTTTTGAGTAGTAACAACTTCACTCACCTTTGATTTCCCCTTGTTTTATTTAGGTTCCTTAGCTTGATAAAAACCAAAGATCCCTTCAGAATAAACTATATTGTTGAATTAATTTTCTTTTACCTTTTAGGGCTTATGAACTAGAGAGTTGTTGTTGGGCTCGGGTGGCCTAAGGCCAGAACAACACTTCTTTTACTACCCTTTTCAGCCTTCACATGTCGAGCTTTGAAAATGAAAGACTGTCTCTTAGAGCTAACCCTAGTTGTCCTACTTTTCGTTGGACGTAAGGACCGAGATTTTTTCGCACTAGGTTCAAGATTTATTTCACTTTCATCCAAACATGCATTCTCCTTTCTTTCCTCCTGTTGAACTTCAATATTTGACATGCAAACCTCACATGTCCTATCAGGAGGAACTTTCTCCAACTAAACATACTTGCAATAACTCCTTGATGAATGAAAAACAAAACATACCATTTTTATTTAAAGAAAAAAATCTATGGAGACATGAAAATTAATTTGTAAATAACACAATTGAATATGCAAGAAATTGGAATATTTACTTATGTTGTGCATCACCAGTGCACTTGTTACAAGGAGTGAGTAAGTAATCACGCCTCATATCTCCACAAGTAACCTGCAATATTCATGTGTAAGCCAAATTAAAGATGCATAAATTCAAAAACACAACATGAGACATAATTGAATATATTTGTTTTCTCTTGGGACGCCATACAGTTTTTCTTTGTTTGTTTAAAGTATTTTGGATAGGTGTGTATAATAATTAGAGAGATAAGTGAGTGAGAGATATAAACAAAAGTACACGGTGTTGCCTACGGTGTTAAAATTTGTTAGCATTCTGGATTTATGACGTCTAAATTTATGGATGTTGCACAAATCAACATATACCCCAAATTAAGGACAAAAATATGATTTACAAAGATGAAGGTCATCTAGACCTTCAAGTAGGAATGAATAAACATAAAACATTCAAAGAATTTTTGAGAAGTTTGATCCCACCAACCTTGTTTATATACACATTAAATATTTCTGTCAAACCAAGCATTTAATTCTTCAACAAATAATTATTAATTGTGAACAGACTTATAATTTTATTTACTAAAGTCAATCCTTATTTGGTCAAAAAGAAATTCAAAACGTTTCATACATTAAATTTTTGTATTTAATAACTTTGAGAAAAGTTAAATATTATATTAATATTTAATACTAACATACTTACCTTTATAAAATTAAAATAAATACAGATAATACTTAGTTTATTTATATAATATCTTAATTTAAATATTTAAAGGATTAAAATGAATTTTGATTTTAATAAAATAATTAATACTTATCCAATATAATATTCTACTAGTTAAATTTATAGTTAACAATATCACATTTAGTACTTCAAAATTTATCTATATATTTATGAAATATATTTATCATATATAAATATCATATATCTCAGTCAAAAGAACCCATCAAGTAGTTTCTCAAATGTGATCTCCCCAAAAATGTTAGACACACTTCTGGATAAGAATATAGAGGACAGGTGTAACATCCCTATTCTTCTAGTCGACATAAAGATTAGTAATAACTTTTAGTTTGAATATAAGAGAATGCGGAAGCGTTTTGGACCGAGCGAATTACTTCGACTCTCAATCAACTCATCGAAATAAACCAAGCATATCCATAGGGATAGAATAAATTGAAATCTAAATTTCGTATCATACAAGAGTCATGAGGTCTAAATACGGAATAGTTCTATATACATAGATAGATACATAAATGTTGTAAGGAAAATTTGAATAAACTCGAAAAATATATAAGGTTCTGATATCTTCAATAAAAGTACATAATGAGTTTTCCAATAAAACGAAATACAAAGACATTTAGAATCGTCCATGATAACTTCAACAAAAAATCCTAAGTCTGCTTAACTCAAGACCTTGACTCTTTACCATCAAGAGTATCCATTATAACCTGTAAAATAACCAACAATGATAGGATGAGATTTCAAAGAAATCTTAGTGAATTCCTCTTTGGTACCTCACCATAACTCGTACGATGTCTTTAATTTAGTTTACCTCTAGACGCACCCCCAAATGAATCTATACAAGCTCAATAGGGTACCCGTAGCTAACAAAAGGTTAACCCCTAAATACCATAATAAGGAATACCATAATGATACCAAAATAAATATTAATCGGTAAATCTAAATCCGTGTGTGCAAAAGGTTAGCCCCTGAACACCATAATTCCATTTATTGGATTCTGATCAAACGTCTCACGTGTGTGCATCCTAATTTTGAACATTAATCGTTAAATCTAAATGTGACGATCCGATGATTACCGCATAAAATCGGTTCATCTTCTCTCATAGTAATCTTGGATCCCGCTATTAAATCCTTCACATGAGAATATTTATTCTCAAGAATACACATTGCCACACCAAAATTTTATTTAATTTTGACACTAAGATTAAGTGGCACGAACAAACATTGGATATAAATTATGGTTTTTCGATTATAAAAATTAAATAAGTTTTATTTAACCTTAAATACGAGAATTTACATTTGCCAAAACTTTTATAATACCTTGAGGAAGAGAAATTAAATTGTTAGGATTAAGACTAACTAACACATTTATAATTTTGAAAAACAAATGGTGATCACTGCCTTTGATGTATGGTACTTGCTCGTGAAAATCAATTTCAATCAAATCAACGAATCACCAAATAATACCAAAAGAAAAACACATTTTGAGCTTATTTTGTGCTTCGTTATTTGATCGAGATTCCATCAGTAATATATAATACTCGTTATGAGAAAGTAAGTTCCTCTTGCTCTTGCTCTTTTTCGAGTTCCTCTTTGCATTTTGTTTTCTGCTACATAGTGTTCTTTTTATAGTTCTTCATATGTTACGAGGTCTGTTTTTTAATATTTTTTGGACTACTTATTTAGGCAACTTGGGGAAAAAATAAATTTATTAGGGAAGAATATACTACACTTTTAACACTTATATTTCTTTTATTTTAAGTCATTTATAAAAGATAAATTCCTTTACAATTATATAAAATTAATGACCTTACATAATTGCTTTAGAAAATATATTATAAAACTTTGACATGGTTAAAAGCATTGACCACATTTATTTTAATATATAAAAAAGAAAGAAACTAAAGAGTTGAATAAATTAAACAAACGTAACATAATAAAAAAAAGAAAAAGGAAATATTGGTCGACGTGGCCTTCGAGCTCCAGCCCCACGTGGTAGACCTACGTGCGTGGGGCACCTTGTGACACCCTTTACCCCGAAAGTAATTATAAAAGAAAAAGTACAAAAAAGCGAGTAAATTTGTTTTTCAAAAAAAATTTCCAATTCATTTTTCGAAATACCTTTCGCAAGTAAAATATGTCAACAAATTCCTTAAGTCATATAAAACCTTTCTCTCAATATAATAACAAATACATAAAAAGAGAGTAACATAGGCGCGTAGTATCATTCAGTAAATTCTTGGGTGATCCACAGTGATCACATCTCCACCGCTGCACAATCATAGAAGGCTACTCAAACGACACCTGTAACTCGATCTCAAAAGTGGTGAGCGGGTGTGAAAGAGTGTCCACACCATATAAGGAACATAAGACCTAAATTAAAAAAGCAAAGACTATCACATAACAAGCAAACAGTCAACAATAGTGGATACAACTTTCATAACACACATGCATGAACAAACAACCATTAACAAATCTTCAGCCAATCCTAGTGTCGCGACCTCACTTATGGTCCTAGGACTACAAGTAGCAACAACAACAGGATCAGGATACCTTGCCAGATACTGCCTTTCAATTATCATCATCATCAACAACAACAATAGGACTGGGATACCTTGCCACAACGGGATAGCTTTCCCAATAATTCCCTACGACGAACAACAACAATAGGATCGGGATTCCTTGCCCGATAACTCCCTACGAACAACAATAGGACCGGGATACCTTGCCCGTTAATGCCCTGAAGAACAAAAATAGATGTTACTCTTTTTAAAAAAACTCTCAAAGATTAATTACTAATTGTTCAAATTTGTGTTGATGATATCATCTATGGAGCCACTAATGAAAAGCTATGCAGTGACTTTGGAAAGCTAATGAAGAGTGAGTTTTAAATGAGCTTAATGGGTGAGCTAAGATACTTTCTTGGCTTACAAATCAAACAACTTAAGAAGGCTATCTTCATTTCTCAAGAGAAATACATCAAAGATCTTCTTAAGAAATATAAAGCGAGTGATGCAAAAGTTATGACAACTCCCATGCACCGTTCTGCAAGCATTGAAAAAAATGAGAAAGGTAAGTCTGTTTCTGAAAAGGAGTATAGAGGCATGATAGGCTCTCTATTATACCTCACTACAAGTACACCAGACATAATCTACTCAGAAGGGGTATGTGCCAGATTTCAAACTGCTCCAAAAGAATCTCATCTCAGTGATGTCAAGAGAATTTATTAGATATCTTGTTGGAACACCTAACATTGGTTTATTGTACAAAAAGAGAAAGCATTCTGAGCTTATAGGGTACTGTGATGCTGACTATGTTGGAGATAAAATTGAAAGAAAAAGCACAAGTGGTTCATGCCAACTTCTTCGAGAATCACTCATCTAATGGTCATGTAGAAAACAAAGTACAATTGCCCTATCAACAACAGATGCTGAATATGTCTCAGCTGTTGCATGTTGCTCTCAAAATTTATGGATCAAGAATCAACTTGAAGACTTCTCTTTAAGTTACTCAAGTATTCCAATATTTTGTGATAATACTAGTGCTATAAATTTATCTAAAAATCCAATTCAACATTCTAGGTCAAAGCACATTGATATTAAGCATCATTTCATTAGAGATCATGTGCTAAAGAAATATATTGAACTTGTTTTTGTGGATACTAAACATCAACTAGAAGATATTTTTACTAAATCCCTCCTAGTGATGAGAAGAGTCATAACCCTAGACCTTCTCAACTCTTGAGAAGGGTCATCAGATACATATGACCATAAAAATACAAAATGATTTTATGTTGTTTGTTTTATTTAATGTTTGCATTTAATTGTTTATATGTTTTATTCCTTTTGTCTTAGGTTAAGAAATATTAAAAAATCCAAAAATAGGTTCATAGCCGTTACAACGGCTCTTCTCTCTCTCTCTCTCTCTCTCTCTCTCTCTCTCTCTCTCTCTTTTTCTCCCACACATCTCAATCCACAGTTACACATCAGATAAGAATGTTCTAAATGTTGGACAATAACTGCTCTAAAGTGATTAAATCACTTCACTTCGCCTTCTCCCTTTCATAAACTCACAAAATTGTCATCTCTCTTTCTCCCAAAATCCCTAAGTTCTCAAATGGTAAGAAGAAACAACGCTGAACCTACCTCAACCTACTCTGATTCAAAATCACACGAGATAGATCCTAAGATTCCTAACTTCGTTCTCGTTGGTCCCCCTCAAGAACCAGTTAACGTAAAACCACTTAAATAACGCCCTGCAAAGATGAAACACACTCCAACTGGAAATCCAAGGCGATCAATGCGAGTTAAGTTTCATTGCGCTTCTAAAAACACTACTGGAATTTCTTCAAATGCTCCTATTGATGTTGAGCAACACGAAAATCCTTCTGAAGTCAGAACAGAGCATCCGGTAGTTGTAGAGCAGAAGGTTGAATCCTCTCAACCAGTTACTAAATCTGTTGTTAAGAAGGTTCAAGAGAAGAATAATGTGGAGAAAGGAAAGAAAGTTGAAGTTCCTCTTCCTCCAAGTGGTAAGAAGGGTAAATCGCTGAAGAAAAGAAAGGAACCAGAAAGAACAAAGTGGGCTTCAAAGCCTATTGTCTCAGGAACAGTCTACTACCCAGAAGAAATTGAAAAATGTGGCTGGAACATCACTCCATTTCTCACTCAACGGAAATCGGAGAGGTTCATCACCTTGGATGATCTTGTTTACAAAGAGAGGGTAAGGGAGTTCTTTGCCTATGCTACCATCAAATATGATCCCCCATAAATCACCTCTTGGGTCAACAACAGAGCGTTCACTGTATCATCTCTATCCATTGGAAGAGCTCTCAATATACTAGATGAAGGAACTCAAGTATATGATGAATCTTGGTATAAGTTGATGGGAATATCTTTAGATGAAGTTAAGACTACCCTTCTAAGAGACCCTTCTCTCCCTATAACAGCCCCTAATCTCAAAGACATGGTTAGAATCATACAGCATATCTGCTCACATACCCTTCTTCCTAAGGCTGGCTCATTTGAGAAAGTTACTACTGGTAATTGCACGATTCTATATCATCTCATCACAAACAGACCCATAAGCCTTCCCTTTCTCATGATCCACCACATCATTAATGCAGTCAGAGCAGATAAAGCCTCCACCTCGTTACCTTATGGCAAGGCTCTCACTAGAGTGTTTAATCATTACTTGATTAACATTCCTGCTGATGAAGGTGTCGTAGAAACCAAAACCTTCACTGCCAAGTATTTGAAACTCATGGGGATCGAAGTTACAACTGAAGAAGACAAGAAGAATAGGAAGAAAAAGAAACAGAAGACAATGTCATTGTCTAATGTGTCCACAGAGGTTGAAAAAGAAGAAACACTTGCTGAAATGATTAGAAGGGAGACAAGGATCTAGAAGAAGAATGATCCCATTCCACAAGAGAAGGAAAAGTCACCAGTCAAAGGTTCTGTAGAGGAAACAGAAGTTGAGAAGGGTGAAAGAGTTGAGACAAATGATCCTGAGAAGGATCAATATCTTGGTGAGAAGGTTGTCTCACAAGAAAATGAGGAAATGTAACTGAGAAGGTTGAAGAGATTGCTGAGAAGGAACAATCTCAAGAGGAACAGGTCTCAAAAGATCTTGAGAAGGGTCCTCAAGAAGAATCTGATTATGAGAAGATCATCACAGCTAAGAAAAGTGATTCAAATCACTCCTCCTCAAATGTGGTTATGGCTCCTCTAACCAAGGTATACACTAGAGGAAAAGTGAGAAATGTATGGAAGCCTATTGATCAGAAGGTCACCAGTAGTTTGGTACCAAGCTTTGATACTGTTGCTGCTGTGAACACACCAGAAAGGAATTTTGGTGTTGATAAATCAGAAGAGATGACCGAGGAATTGCACCTCAACTCATTAGGTGGAAATGGTTTTGAGAGAACAGTGGTACTTGAAGGTTTGACTCCATTCAACTTGAATGCTGAGATCACTGATGAACCACCAAATGAGGTTGCAATCAAAGAAAATGAAGGACAATTTGACAAGGAAGCTGAGAAAGAAGTGTCTGCTCAAGCTGAGAAGGGTGAAACTGCTGAAGCAAAGCAGGTTGATTATGCTTAAGAAGCTTTAGATGGTAATGTCTCTGAACCTTTAACCCAACCAATCCCAGCATCACCACAGGGGGAGCTTCAATTTAACACCTCCTCACTATCATCCAAACCCCTCTCCCTTAAATGTTCAATGAACAAATGCCTACATTTTCACCTTTCTCACCTACCTTAACAATACGACACTCTATCCCACCTTTCTAACTTCAACCGCTCTCCATTCCAAATGCACCTCAAACTGAACCATCACCAAATCCCACTATCTCACGTGTAACCTCCCAAAACCTTGACCAGTTACTTGCTGCCATCAACATAGAACATGGAATCTCACCCCTCAAAACCACAAATACCATAACCTCGTCAAATATCAATCAATTTCTGAACCTCAACCAAACACCTCATGATGACTCCCCTCAGTCAATGTACCCTTTCATCAACACACAAACTCACCCTTCTGACATGCCATCAAAGTTTGGGTTCTGGATTTCTCTTTCTTAAATGTTGGCCAACCTTCTAGTGTATCTTAAAGAGCTCAAGCTGCTCGTGATGAGCAATACCAGTCATGGATTCTGCAGCAGGGGATAACCACACTTATTCCAAATCTCATTCCTCCAGAATTTGGTGTCGTCCCCTAGTTTCCTGACATTCCAAGACCTGCTACTTCATTCTCTTCTGATGGGTCTTCCCCATCAAAGTAGCCTCTTAATGTCTCTATCTACCTCCACCTTTCTGATGTTATCCAAAAGCTGGAGAAGAATAGATTAAGTTATTAGTTCTTAGGAGTTTTTTGAATGTCGTGCATTAGCAAATATTTGTGTAGTAGACACTTTTTGTTGAGAAGTAATCTTCTCATTAGTTGTTTTTCATTTTCATAGGCATATCTGCCAAAGAACATAGTCTCTTGTAATCATGATAATGATTCTTTTGATGAGCTAAATGAAATACATGTTCTTGATTATGTTCTCGTGTGATATCTGAATTGTGTGAAATTAATCTCTTAATTTGTATGCACATATTCAAGGGGAGTAAAAATTAATCATGCCTTAGTGTATGTCTACCTGACAGTATCCCTTGCAAAATCACTCCCAATACATGGGGCTTCATAAAGACTTTTGAGATAGTGATGGGGGCAATGAACCGACCTTGCGGCCATAACGTTTTCTTCACTTTTTTCGAAATTGTCCTCCATAAGGTACGTTAGTCTTAAATATTATATTATGGTTTTCTAATTTTTCTCAAATTTTGTAAATACAGAAATAGAATATATGAAACGTTTTGAATTTCTTTTTGACCAAATATGGATTGAATTTAGTAAATAAAATTATAAATCTATTCACAATTAATAATTAGTTGAACAATTAAATGTGTATATCAAAAAATCTATCAATGTTTTACGTTTATTCTTTCCTTCAAAAAGGTCTATATGGCCTGCATGTTTTTTTTCCGAAATTGTTGCCTTTCGTCCAAATCATTCCTCTTCCATGTAGAAAGACCTCCTTCAATAACAATATTTGTATACCATCTTATCAAATCAACGATGCACCAAATGACTTCATATGTTTATATGTCTATGTAGTAAATACCCCTTCCTTTAAATTTCATATACATATCATGTAACTTTGATATGTTCATCTGTCTAAATCATATTTTTGTCCCCAATTTGTGGTATATGTTGACTTGAATTGTAAATATTTAAGTAAAAATTTAAAAGCCTGTGCTTCACAACAACCCAATTATTTCTTTTTTCTTTTTTATATTGTTGAACATATATGTTTGGATTTATTTCATATAAGGGACGAATCGACCCTCAAGATTTTGACAAGTCCATATTTTGTTTGAAAGGATGTCTAATTTTGGTGTGTATTTTATGTTTCTTTGGCAGTCAAGAGGTTGTATGTGCCGGAATATTCCAAATATATAGCCAACAAGTTGCAGAGCTACCTTAGGGGCAACAAATAAAGATTGGGAAGGACAGGGTATTTAGTTTACTTCACCAATGAAGATACTTTTATCCTTAATTAATGTTATTAAATTTTAGAAATTATATGATGTCTAATAAGAAATATTTGTATCAAAAATGTTCTTGTTTTTTTTGTTTAGGAACACTTTCATTATAAGTTTTCCTTCATCGGGAGGGAACTTACATCATTAAAAGTGAGACGGCTTGTCCTACCAGCAGCTGGCGAAGATCAATACATGTGTACTAGTAATTTCAAGTTTAAAGATCAAGAAAAAGATGAGATGTATGACCTTTTAAAGTTTGTTCAGAAGTTTCATTTTCAGTCTCATTACAGATAACAAAGTATAAGACATTATACAATATGATGATGTTTCAAGTGACTTTGTCGCTAGAGAAGTCAGTACCTACCCTCCATATTTTTCCCCAGAACTGTGTGTAGTTTTTTCCAGGATCTCTCATTTGAAAAACTGTTTATGGGTTGTTCTGCCTTAGTGCAAAGCAGAGTATTTCAATTCTTTTATTTATAAGCAAACATATATAAATAATTCTTTAATTTATAGTATTTATGCTCTGTAGTTTTTTTTTAGATAAGCAATTGTATTAAGGAGTGTATCATTGATTTTTCTTGGTCGAGACCAGGGTATCTACCGCTGAACGCAGTGACTGTAACACCCTAGTATTTCTAAACGATAGAAATACCAAAACGTGTAATTCAACATATATCAGAGTAAACTCCATAGTTCGGATATTGAACATACTAAAACATTGGGATAATAAACTTCTAAGAGCCACAACTATCCACAAACATTAATATATGTATTGGTCTTTCTTAACCACAACATTTCCTAATGTTCAATAATCCAAAACATAGAAGTAGCGGAATGATTTTACAACTTTCAACAAGTTTAAGTTATACAATCGAACTACAAAGAAAACAAGGGAGAAAATAACATAAGCATATAAGCTCAATCCCAATCCTCAACTCGAGCATCCATCTAGATGTGCTTTCTGGCTTTCTTCTTTCCCTGTTTCTCTGTAAAAACAACCACAATTGATAGAGTGAGACAACATGTGTCAGTGAGTTTTACCGTGACCCCTAGCCACACTCACGATTCAATTATAAAACATAAACTGGTAAGTTAACACTTACAACACATCTGGCAATTCAATATATGAAATGCAATAACATTTGCTAATTCGATAAAAGAATTACATTAAAGTTTGATTAATTCTAGCACATCACCGACAACCCAAGGAAGCTCGAGTGAACCCCAATATCAGGCCGATAAGTGTACAACTCTTAAACGCAAAGTGATAATAATCATTTGGGGGCCTAGGCTAAGGGCCCATGACCTCCCTTGCCTAGTATGCTAACATCTGGAGGTCGTCACCTCAATTTGATATAATTTATATATCTTACCCGCATTGGGCCGTCAAATCCATTCGATATAATTTATATATCGTGTCCATAACAATAGTAGAACATATAGTTCTGTTTTGATTTCAAAGCATTTACTCACACGCGTACTAATTTCGGTTTTTCGAAATATTTATACTTTTCAAAACCTTTCTTTAAAACCCAAATTAAACTAGTCCAAACCATGTTTTTATAATGTATATATCATCCCAATTGGTTTGGAAAAGGATTAGAAATGGTTTGGAATTGAAAGGAGCGACGAAACGACGTTTTAGGCAATCTAGACCCGAAAGTTGGCACGACCCGTGCTAAATTCAGCACGACCCGTGCTGCTGAAAATTCATTTTTCCAGCCAACCTGATAGTTACCACAGCCCGTGCTGCTGTAGCAGATTCAAAAATTCATTCATTTTGGTTCATTTCGTTTCTCCTATCACACAATATTCCAGTACAAAGAAGTCATTCCACAATCAAAATATCAAGTAATTGTTTGTCGAAACCTCAAAACACGAAAGTTCCCAATTGACCGTATTTCGACTCAAAAATCTTTCGAAACGAAGTTTGACACGAAAATAGTAACACAATCAGTGAAAATCAATAATATCAAACATCTTATCGTGAGTAAAACTCACCACTTCGTGATGAAAATCACGATTCACCAAGATGTCGAGTATAGCTTCAAATTCGAGTAACTACACGAACGGTCCCCGTAACTCACGAACGCGTTCCAACGAACTCAAATATGATTCAACTCGATCCCTTGCTACTGAAATCACTAAAAATCCGCTCCAATCAACAATTAAGTGGCTGGAACTTCCTCAAAACAACAATGTAGCTTCAAAATTCCACTCCCACTAGCTCCAAATTAGAATGCAAGACATAAGAACTCCAAAAACACAACCTTGAGCTTCAATCGTCATCAATGATGAAAAGAGAAGGAGGGAGATTCAACACTTGAAATTAGTATCATTGGAAAGGAAATGAAAAATGGGGAGGAATGAGGTGGAGAATACTTACATGGAACTAAGAAGATGAAATTCCTCTTCACTTCCTCTTCTCTCTCTCTCGCAAGCCTTCTATCTCTCTCTCTCTCTCTCTCTCTCTCTCTCTCTCTCTCTCTCTCTCTCTCTCTCTCTCTCGATATTTCCAGCTTTCCTTCTTTCTAATTTCAGAAAAGTGAGAGGGATGAGAGTGAAATGGTTATTTTGAGCTGAGAGTTTAAATGTGGTAAATGACTATTTTACCCTTATTTCCAATTATTCACTTAAAATACTAGGACATTTTAATCCTATGATTTAACCAATATATACTGTTTTCTCGATTAATCCATATCCGAAACTTGATTCGTTTTTATTCGAATAATAAATCACTCGTTAATTCCATAAATTGAAATTAACGAAGTTAGGGATGTTACAGTGACTAATCCCCTCGCTGGATTGGAGGCACCTCGAAGGGTGGGACAGCTGACCCTGCGTGGATCGTTTATTTGATACGATGGTATACACATATTGTTATTTAATGAGGTCTTTCTACATGAAAGATGAATGGTTTGGATGAAAGGCAAAAATGACAAAAAAACATGAAGCTCATATAGACCTTTAAGTAGGAATGAATAAACATAAAACATTGAAAGATTTTTTGAGAAGTTTGATCCCACCAACCGTGTTTATATACACATTCCATATTTTAGTCAAACCAAGCATTTAATTGTTCAACAAATAATTATTAATTATGAACAGATTTATAATTTTATTTACTAAACTCAATCGTTATTTGGTCAAAAAGAAATTCAAAACATACATTAAATTTTTGTATTTAATAACTTTGAGAAAAGTTAAAAATCAAAAATATAATATTTAATACGAACATACTTACCTTTATAAAATTATAATAAATACATATAATACTTAGTTTATTTATATAATATCTTAATTTAAATATTTAATGGATTAAAATGAATTTTGATTTTAATAAAATAATTAATACTTATCTAATATAATATTCTACTAGTTAAATTTATAGTTAACAATATCACATTTAGTACTTCAAAGTTTATCTATATATTTATGAAATATATTTATCATATATAAATGAACTGTACCTTAGGTCCTGCGCTGAAGGACGATCAGGGTATCAGATCGGTCTGGTTGCTCTACTGGTCGTGTCCTAACGCCAAAGAGGGGGGAGGGGGTGGTACCTGCAATGACACTCCAACTCCCAAGTCAGGGTATGACGAGTAGAGTAACGATACTAGTGAATAGTGTGTACCTGACAAATGACGCAATAACTCCTTATATAGTGTCACGGGTGACCGTGGGATTACTGTATGGACCGATCAGGGACGTTGATCTTGATCTATGTCAACCTGATCATGGTAAATGGGCTGATTTGATCTTCCCACCTAGATTGGGCTTCGGGCCAGTCCAGAACAGTTGCCCCCCAAGCCGAAGTCGTTCTTGAGACGGGTGAAGGCTTGATGTTGCTCGTTTTTGAACGCTCTTCCTACTTGTTCAGAGGGGCGCATGAACGAATGTGCGGGCCTCTGTGTTTGAGTACAAGAGCGGTCACGCTCTGCATACGACGTGGTAGATTGTCACTTCGTGATGTGACGTTTCCGTTTTTCCAGATTTCATTAATGACACTTCAGGATTTGTAATGGAAGCGCTACCATGATGACGGTTCATCTTTCGAGACGTGTGCAAGTGAAAGGTCGCGTCGTTTAATTGGCTAGTATAGCCCCTTCACCAGATATCAGCCTTTGCTTCCCTAGTTCTCTGAAAGCGGCCAGACTTGCTTTGAGGGCGACCAACTTTACTCTGAAAGTGATCAAACTCTGTTGAGGCTCTGGCGAGGTGTTCCCTAGTGAACGGCCTGTTCCTCCTTCGTTCAGTAACCTCAGCTCGCCTGATTCTGCTCGTGAAGGAGCATACTACTCCGAGGCCTAATTTTTCTCCTACTCCAGGTATAGAACGACCTTAAATCCTTTTGATTTCTTTTTTCTTTTATTTCTGGGAGCAAGGAGGGGGTGTCAAGCCCGAGTTCGACCTTGTCGCCCCATTCTAGGAATCATCAACTGGGTGGTCCTGACTTTCCCTCTCCTTGTAGGGTAGTGCGTGCTGGCGCTAACGAAGAAGACTGCAAGAATTTCTGGTGCTCCTCCTGCCCGCCTGGTCGAGTGCGCTGCTCGTCTTGAAAACGCCAAGATGCGTGTGCTTCCTTCCTCTGAGCGCCTTTCTTCTTCGACTGACTTCTCGACATCAACTTCTTCTGGTCGTTCCTCTTCATCAAAGAATTCAGAGGTCGCCCATTCTCTTAGAACCTCCTTATCACGAGAAGGTGAAGGCAATGCGATCCCTCATCCTCCACCCGTTCCCACCAATGAGGCACTACCAGAGGACCCAGAGTGGCGGGGGGTAATTAATAAAGATTGCTCATGGACTTCGTCTGCCATTCTCGGCCAATCCTCCGTTTTTCCCCCGAGGACGAGATGATGGCATGGTTCGAGCAGCTGATCGGTCACAGCGATCAGGTATGGAAAGTAGAGGGCGTCCCAGCGGACATCATGTTTACTAACACCCTTAGGGACATAAGAATACGCCCTCCATTCACATTTTTTCAACGACGTGTTTTAAGGTATCTGGGAGTCGCCCCTTCGTAATTACATTTTTAAGCATGGGCGTTCTTGAAGTCGTTCGAGCAGTTGATGGCCGTGATCGATTGGGACATTACTTGTGCCCTCGTTTTCACCTTATTCTAGGTCAGTCGGACGGTTGAATTAAAGAGTGAGCCAAAACGATGGGAACAGTTATCGTTGAAAGGTCGTAAAGACTCCCCAAAACACTTTCAGCCCTATTGTGAATCTTCAAAGCCTTGGAGACATGGTTTCGTGTGGGTCGTCCCAGTTTCCGAGCGTGCTCGTGAGATGGTCGAGTCTTTGAACGCTCGGGGTGAAATAGCTACCATGAAGTTTCCTTTGGCTTGGACATACTCCCATTACAATCCAACAACCATCAACTATCGGACTCGACGACGACTAGGGGAATACGATCTGGAAAGTCTTGGGATTTTGGAAAACCTAGCGAGCTGGTTGCCCGAGAAACGGTTTCCCTGGGCAAAGAACTTAGAATTCATAAAACATAAACTTGGTGCGATTAGTTGCTAGTTCATTTTTCCTTGTTTATGAATCTTTTCCTTTTCTTCGTTTCTGACCGTTTCTTATCTCCTTTCTCTTTGCAGCTGAAATGTCAGGTGTTGGATTTCAAGCGCTCCTCGGGAAGGCGAAGAAAGGGAAACATGTTCGCTTTGCCCCTTCTCTTTCCCATGCTATCAACTTGGAGGATGAAGAGAAACCATCTACTACTAATAAGGGGACGAGCTCGTCCCAGAACAAAATAAATCGAGCTCATCAATCAGCAGGAACCAGTGAAGTTGAAATCGATCATACTCTTCCTCTTCCAAAGCCGAATAAAGAAATTCAGAGGAGGTCGTCCCTCAACTTGGACGATCTCAATGAAGGAGATTTTGATCGCCTTCGTGATGACCCTCTTCTCTTCATGTCAGATGTTGCCACGGCGACGTCTTCTAAACTTGCTTGTTACAAGGAAGAGGAGGATGAGCGACAAGTAGGTATGCGACTTGTCCATCGTAATTTAGGGTTGAAGGGCGACGTCATATATAAGAGTAATAAATATCTTTGTGCTCTCGATCGCATCACAGAGTTACGGGCAAAATTGGAATCCACGAAGAAAAAACTAGAAGAGGCTGAGACCGCCCTCCAACCGACCAAAGATGCCCTCGACACGGTCACCCTTGAACTAGATGCTGCTGTGACTACCAAAGTTGAGGTAGAGACCAAACTGTCCTCTGAGGCGACCAGAGTGACCGAGCTAACGACTAAGGTGCAAGGATTGGAGGGAGAAGTTAATGGTCTGAAACAGGATCTCAGCAACATGGAAACTGCTCGTGACAAAGCTATGGCCGATCTGGAGGCCCTTGAGTTGTCTACTCTTGCCATCGCCAAGGAGCACTTTGAGGAGGCCGTTGATCAGATTCAATACTGCTTCCCATCTCTTGAGATCAATCGGCAAATCGTTGATAACGATCACTTCTTGAGAGACGGGAAGATCCTTCAACTCGAGGAGGAAGATGAGGAGGGGAACGTGGTGAAAGGGGAGACGATATTTTACAGGTGACCTGAATGACTTTTGTTTGTAACTCCTTTAATCTGTTGTTGTCTTGAACTTTGGGCGGCCTCATTGTCGTCCTAGTTTTGTAATATTTACTGTTGATGGAGCCCGGCCTTCTCCGGGCAGCTTTTTAATGTTTGAATCTTGCATGTTTCCTATCTAATCGTTCCAATGTTACCTTATTTTCTTTTTCGTTCATTTGGTTAAGTTAATTTTCTCGATCATGAATTATCTTTGATTGAGTCACGTAGACCAAACTCGCGTGGTCGCCCATAAACAACTTACCAAGTTTCTACTCAGATTTAGCTCGTTTATAGGGGTGCGACTATCGTTCTTTCGTCACTTCGGTTTGAATTTAACTCGCACTAGCGTTGTTCGTTTCGTTATTGGATTGACTAGTAAATAAAAAGGAAATCAACGCAAAATGTAAAGAAATTCCTCGTCATTTACCGACGGATGAGCGGGCCTCAACAAAAAACCCCGTAGGGAAAAATAATGTCCCATCCGTTCTGTTTTCATTGATCAAATGATTGTAACTTGATATTTCTTTCATTATTACAAGATGCCTGTTCATGTAAAATATCTCCCCAGATTCACAGCATTCCAAGTTGTTACCAAGTGGCTTCAGTCTCAAGAGGGGTGGTGAATTGAGATTTTTGAAAACAGTTCCCCTTTTAACAACTTAGTTTGATTTTCGCACAGGTTTATGAAATAAAATAATTAGAACGAAAAATAATAATGAACACGCCAGATTTCTACTGGTTCGGTCACCTCCCAGTGACCTACGTCCAGTCCTCACAACCCTTTGAGAGATTTTCCACTATAAAAACAAAGCTTTCAATCGGGTGCTTTAAAACCCTTACAGACGCAGACGCTCTTCACCTAAGATACCCCACCTAGGGCAAGAGCCCTTAACAATAATTACAACAAGAGATACCCCACCCTTGTTACAATCAGAAACCCTAGAGATACACCCCACTCTCTAGTAAAAAACCCAATACAGTATTACAAGAAATTTCAATAACAATGAAATAACAAATACCTCTGAGAAGGTGAATATGACAACTTGAAGATCCTCAACCTAACCCTTGAGAGAGATCAACTCGAAGTGATGAAGAACGTGAAATAGGATTGTGAAAGAGAGAAGTTTCGCGTTCTGCGTTTTAGAATTTTAGGTTGTTGTTTGATCGTGAGATCCTAAGCCCTATTTATAGAGTTTGTGAAAATATGACCGTTGAAATAATTTTTAACGTTAAAGTAATAAGTGAGAAATCGATTTTTGTGCTTTATTAAAGCAAGTAGATAATCGATTTTGTGCTTGAATGAAAGAAGAATAAGGATCGATTATTTGCTTAATGCAAAAGAGGAAAGAATCGATTATGTGCTTCCAAGAAGAAGCCTAAATCGATTTGGAGATTTAATAAGGCAACTAGGCAATCGATTGTTTGCTTTACAAAATGAAGTTTCACAAAATTAAGAGGAAAATCAATTATCTTCTTTAGAACTATGAGCCATGAATCGATTGTGGGCTCTAAAACAAGTTCAATCGATTGCTAGCTTTAAGTTTAAAGGTTGTGAATCGATTTCTAGCTTTAAACAAGCTATGAATCGATTTCTAGCTTTAAAGTTACAAGCTATGAATCGATTGTTTTAAAAAAAGAAGTTCTTTTAAAACAAAAGCCAAGCCATGAATCGATTTCAACAAGTGCCTAACCTATTTAACATACTTTTATCAATTGAAGACATTTGCTTGTGTGAGTGCTAATGTGTTAAGTGGTTTGAGCCGATCCCCAAAAGAGGTTTACAATTCATTTCTCAGACACAACCCGACTTCCTAGGGACTACCCTTGACACGGACTTACTTCTTGTGCCTTGGAATTCCACTTGTCACTTTGTGTTAGATTGCTTCATCATCAAAACTTAACCTGCAACACAAGATATCCACATTTTCCCCCTTCTTGATGATGACAAAATTTTAATTCATCTTAGGTGGGAGGTTAGTTCATCAAGCAAAACAATACACTATTATTAGGGATATGTATCTAGACTCCCCCTCACTTGATACTCCCCCTATATAAATGCCTAAATGCAAAGTGACAGTCCTATATTTATATTTCTCCCCCTTTTTGTCATGATCAAAAGGGTAAGCGTGAGACGTAGTTTGCGAGTCGAAAGAGCACAGCTAAGAAAAAATAGTGACCATTGGAAGAAAAGACATAATGTAGCCATAACATAATATAGAAACCATAATGCATCCAAGTACCAAAAAAAAAAAATTGGAAAGATGAACGCAAGGTGAACTAGAGAGAATCTCAAGCTGGATGATTCGCAACAGAGTCAGGGTCCTGGATGGTTGATGGGGCAGTGTGGATATGACCAAGATGAGTCTCCAAGGCTATCAGACGAGTGTTTAGAGAGGCAAGCTCTTTGTTGTGTATTTCTCTGGAGAGTAGGATTTCCCGACGAGTGTCCTCATACATCTTACGCTGCTCAGCTTGGATGATAGTGAGTGTAGCAATAAGCTGCTCTAAGGAGGTGGAGGAGTTGTCAGATGCAGTGGGGTTCGGGCTAGGGTGAGGTGACATGGGTTCGTCATCACTAAGAATATCATGTTCTTCGGCGGAGGCAGGACCGATGGTGGATTGGATCTAGGTGTCGCCATTGTGAGTTAAGCGCATTTGATTTATGGTGGAGGCGCCAAACAAGTGATAAGCTTGATTTCCCTTTTGAATTTTCTCACCTAACAATGGAATTTTGAAATAATGAAGGATATTTGTGATGACGACACAATATGGGAGGTGTTTGCCTTGTGATTTTTTACATTTCATCATGTGGCTGACAACCAGATGCGCCCAATTTATGCTTTTTCTATTCTTAATACCCCAGAGCAATGTCACTTCATCAATGTTTACTGTAGCGAAATTTGAATGTTTAGGAAGGATGATTTTGGCAATGGTATAGTGGAGAAGCCTAATCCGGGTGGTGAGAGAGTTGGCTAATATTGGCTTTTTCTTAACATCTACGAGCGGATGACAAATTGAGACACATGCATCTTCATAGTCGAATGTAGTCCAAGAATTTGGATTGCACATATCAATTAATTTCTCACCTCCACAAGGTAAATGGGTGATATTACTGAACTCAGCGAGTGTGAGGTGGATCTTGGTTCCCTTCAATTTAGTAGTGAGGGTTTCGGTCTTAGCATCAAAACTCAGTGTGGTGTAGAAAGCTTTAACTAAATCCGGAGCAATAGAACCCTTTGTGGTCAGAAAAACTAGTAACTTGTAGTGATCCAACCAATCAATGAATTCAAAAGGTTTTTGACTACGAAACCAGACTAAATCCAAGGCATATGTAATGTCTAGTTTTCTAAGGGAATAATCGTTGTTATAAAGCTCAGAATGTTCAATGCTAGTAAAGTACCCGGAATGAAAGGATTGTGAGGGATTGAGAGCTTCATCATCATTCATCTTCTTCCTTTTAACGCTTGCGTTCTTGGTTCTTGGTGCCATTGTTGCGTAGTTAAATTTGGAGATGGGGATGAGATGAAAGTTGAAGAGGAAAATAAAAACTTGTTACTGGTGGAAGGATAGAGGGGAAGAGGCGCAGAGAAGAGGAAAAGAGAGGATAAGAGAGGCGCTTTGAAGGTGGTTAGAGAAAAAGAGGCGCTAGGTTTTTGGAATTACTTGGAGAGGTGGACAAATAATCGATTATTTAGGGATTTCTAACTTGGGCAACAAACAATCGATTATATAGGAAAGGAGGCGCAAAGATTTCTAACTTGGGCAACAAACAAGTAAACAATCGATTGATAAGGAGGTGGAGGTGCTAGGGTTTTGAAAAGGAAAGTAGACAATCGATTGAAAATAGGAGAAAAGTGCTAACAATCGATTGAAACAGGAGAACAATCGATTATAACACACACGATTCAAGGCGAACAATCGATTGTGCACCTATGCTCACAGGTGCTTAATCGATTTCTAAGGAAAAGGAAATACAACACACAAAATTCAATTAAAATGCACTTAAATCCAAATTAACACAGAAATTCACCAAAAATTCATTTAAATTCTTTGAGATTAATTATTTGAGAAACATGTAACCAACTCATATTTTTATTTAAATAGATGATGAATCAATGATTCCAAGTTCTCTTCGAATAAAAAATAAACTTTCTTTTTGCAATGATTTTGTGAAAATATCAGCTAGCTGTTTTGACGACTCAACGAACTCAATAACACAATCGCCTTTTTGAACATGATCTCTAAGAAAATGGTGTCTAATCTCTATATGCTTAGTCCTAGAGTGTTGAACGGGGTTCTTTGTAAGATTAATTGCGCTTGTGTTGTCGCATTTAATCGGAATGTGATCTAATTCTAGACCATAGTCAAGAAGTTGTTGCTTCATCCAGAGGATTTGTGCGCAGCAACTTCCTGCTGCAACATATTCCGCTTCAGCAGTTGACAATGCGACACTGACTTGTTTCTTACTATGCCATGAAACTAATGCACTACCTAAGATGTGACATGTTCCACTAGTGCTTTTCCTATCAAGTTTACAACCTACAAAATCAGAGTCGGAGTATCCGACAAGACTACATGTGGCGCCCTTGGGATACCACCGACCAACATTTTGTGTTCCTACGAAATATCTCATGATTCTCTTGACTGCTACTAGATGTGACTCTTTTGGATTTGCTTGATATCTAGCACACATACAAACACTAAACATGATATCCGGTCTACTAGCAGTTAAATAGAGTAGTGAGCCAATCATACCTCGATATTTGCTTAATTCTACCGGATTACCTTCTTCATCCTTGTCTAAGTAGCACGAAGTGCTCATCGGAGTTGTCATTTCTTTTGCCTTGTCCATTTCAAATCTCTTGAGAAGTTCTTTGCAATATTTTGTTTGAGATATGAAAATGCCGTTCTTGGTTTGCTTTATTTGAAGCCCGAGAAAGAAGTTGAGTTCTCCCATCATCGACATTTCAAACTCATTCTGCATAATACTAGAAAATTCTTTGCAAAGCAATTCATTAGTAGCACCGAATATAATATCATCCACATAGATTTGTACAAGTAAGATGTCATCTTTTGACTTCTTTATAAATAGTGTAGTGTCAACTTTCCCTCTTTGAAAATCATGATTGAGTAGGAATTTGCTCAACCTTTCATACCAAGCTCTTGGAGCTTGCTTCAGACCATAAAGAGCCTTTTTGAGTTTAAAAACATGATCTGGTTTTTCATAATTTTCAAAGCCAGGTGGTTGTTCAACATACACTTCTTCTTGAATAAAGCCATTCAAAAATGCACTTTTGACATCCATTTGATATAGTTTAAAATCCATAATTGATGCAAATGCAAGGAGCATGCGAATAGCTTCTAGTCTAGCTACGGTTGCATATGTTTCGTCATAGTCTATTCCTTCTTCTTGATTATAACCCTTAGCTACTAGTCTAGCTTTGTTTCTAACAATTATGCCCGATTCATCTAGTTTGTTCCTAAACACCCATTTTGTGCCTATTATTTGATGATTGTCAGGTCTAGGGACAAGATCCCATACTTCACTTCTTTCAAACTGATTTAACTCTTCTTGCATAGCAATGGTCCAATGTTCATCTTCTATAGCCTCATCTAGATTTTTAGGTTCAATTTGAGATACAAAAGCTATATGATTACATGCATTTCTAAGAGAGTTTCGAGTAGTTACCCCTTTTGATACATCACCGATAATATTTTCAATTGAGTGGTGCCTTGGGATTCTCCATTCCTTTGGTAACTCATTGCTTGATTCCTCTTCATTTCTTTGTTGAGGAGTAGACTCAGTCTCCTTCTCTTTAATTTCATCTTTCTTCTCTTCATCTAGTTGTAATGCTTCAAACTCATCTGCAACATCATCAATAACCTTTCCCAACCTTTTGGGGTTAGTTTCTTCAAATGTAACATGTACAGATTCCTCAATTACTTTATTTCTTTTATTGAAGATTCTATAGACTTTACTAGATAATGAGTAACCGAGAAAAATTCCTTCATCAGCTTTAGCATCAAATTTTCCTAGGTTATCTTTTCCATTGTTTAAGACAAAACATTTGCATCCAAAAGTGTGAAATGTTTGGTTTTCTCCCTTTGTAGAGTTCATAAGGGGTTTTATTTAAAATAGGCCTAATCAAAACTCTATTCATAACATAACAAGCAGTACTTACAGCATCAGCCGAAAAATATTTTGGGATGTCATGATCATTCAACGTTGTTCTGGCAAGCTCTTCCAAGGATCGATTTTTCCTCTCAACGACTCCATTTTGTTGAGGAGTTCTAGGTGCTGAGAAGTTGTGATCAATACCAAGTTATTCAGAGAAATTTTCAAACCTTTCATTCTCAAATTCTCCACCGTGATCGGTTCGGATGGAGACAATTTTCAGCTCTTTCTCATTTTGAATGCTACGAGCAAGTTTCTTAAAAGCTCCAAAAGCATCGCTTTTATTTGCGATGAATAGTGTCCAAGTGTACCTTGAATAGTCATCTACTATGACAAGTGCATAGTAATTTCCACCAAATCTTTTCGTCCGTGAGGGACCAAATAAATCCATGTGTAAAAGCTGCAAAGGTTTGTTAGTAGACACAATATTCTTTGATTTGAAAGATACTTTGACTTGTTTACCTTTTTGACATGCATCACATAATTTATCTTTTTCAAACTTGATTTTAGGAAGACCACTAACTAGTTCCTTAGAGACTAATTTGTTAAGATGATCCATATGAATATGAGCTGCTCTATGATGCCATAGCCAAGAGTTTTCTTCCTTACTAATGAGACAACATGCATTATGAGATGAAACTTCATCAAGATTAATCATGTATATATTTTCTACTCTGTTTCCTATCATTCTAACTTGTTTGCTCTTTTTATCTTCAATGATGCATGATCCTGAATCAAATATTACTCTTTTTCTTTTATCACATAGTTGGCTAATACTTAGTAAATTATGTTTAAGACCTTCAACATAAAGCACATTATCAATAGCAGTAGATAAATCTTTCATTAAGCTTGGGAACTCCATCTCAATATGAGCAGGTTTTCCACACTCGTAGCAAGTTGGAGGACTAGATGAGTTTTCCTTGCTTGAGAACCTTTTTGGAGGAAAGCTCTTCCTAGGAATATTTTTCTTTCTCATGAAGTTTTTGAATTTTCTAACCATAAGCGCCATGTTCTCATCATCTTCATCCTCTTCATTTTCTGAGTCATCACTATCATCAGGTCGATTTGAACTAGAAGCCTTAAAAGCCAAGCTTTTCTTTTTCTTATCTTTTCTTCATGCTCTTCCAGACGAGTGAGCTCTAGTTCGTGCTCTTGTAGTTTGCCAAAAAGAGTGGCGAGTGTCATGGTAGCTAAATTCCTCGATTCAGCTATAGGAGTTACCTTCGGTTGCCATGCTCTATTCAAACACCTTAGCACTTGGTTGATTAAGTCTTCAGCAGGAAACGACTTTCCTAATGAACCCAATTGATTCACTATGTGAGTGAACCTCTTTTTCATTTCTTGTATGGTTTCTCCTGGATTCATTCTGAATAATTCATATTCTCGGATAAGAGTATTTGTTGTTGCCCTTTTTACCTCACTAGTACCTTCATGAGTGACTTGAAGATTATCCCACATTTCTTGTGCAGTTTTGCAATTTGACACCCTAAAGAACTCATCGGGGCTTAGTGCGGAAGTATTGATGTTTTTGGCCAGGAGATTGTGTTGTACCTTTTTCTTATCATCATCAGTCCATTCAGCTCTTTCTTTGACAGTGAGAATACCATTTACCATGTGCGTGGGGACATAGGGTCCATTTTCCACAGCATCCCATACATCAATATCAACCCCTTCTATGAATATTCTCATTCTTTCTTTCAAATATGCATAATCTTTCCCGTTGAATCCCGGAGGGGGTAAGAGACGCACCCTCTTGCGTAGACCAACCTGAAGCCATTTCTCTTGAAGCCGCTAGGCCCTTTAAACAAGAGTCTAGCTTTGGTACCACTTGTTACCAAGTGGCTTCAGTCTCAAGAGGGGGTGAAATGAGATTTTTGAAAACAGTTCCCCTTTTAACGACTTAGTTTGATTTTCACGCAGGTTTATGAAATAAAAGAATTAGAATGAAAAATAATAATGAACACGCGAGACTTATACTGGTTCGGTAACCTCCCAGTGACCTACGTCCAGTCCTCACAACCCTTTGTGAGATTTTCCACTATCAAAACAAAGCTTTCAATCGGGTGCTTTAAAACCCTTACAGATGCAGACGCTCTTCACCTAAGATACCCCACCTAGTGCAAGAGCCCTTAACAATAATTACAACAAGAGATACCCCACCCTTGTTACAATCAGAAACCCTAGAGATACACCCCACTCTCTAGTAAAAAACCCAATACAGTATTACAAGAAATTTCAATAACAATGAAATAACAAATACCTCTGAGAAGGTGAATATGACAACTTGAAGATCCTCAACCTAACCCTTGATTGAGATCAGCTCAAAGTGATGAAGAACGTGAAATAGGATTGTGAAAGGGATAAGTTTCGCGTTCTGCGTTTTAAAATTTTAGGTTGTTGTTTGATCATGAGATCCTAAGCCCTATTTATAGAGTTTGTGAAAATATGACCGTTGAAATAATTTTTAACGTTAAAGTAATAAGTGAGAAATCGATTTCTTGCTTGTGGGAACAAGTGAGAAATCGATTTTGTGCTTTACTAAAGCAAGTAGATAATCGATTTTGTGCTTGAATGAAAGAAGAATAAGAATCGATTATTTGCATTATGCAAAAGAGGAAAGAATCGATTATGTGCTTCCAAGAAGAAGCCTAAATCGATTTGGAGATTTAATAAGGCAACTAGGCAATCGATTGTTTTCTTTAAAAAATGAAGTTTCACAAAATTAAGAGGAGAATCGATTATCTTCTTTAGAACTATGAGCCATGAATCGATTGTGGGCTCTAAAACAAGTTCAATCGATTGCTAGCTTTAAGTTTAAAGTTTGTGAATCGATTTCTAGCTTTAAACAAGCTATGAATTGATTTCTAGCTTTAAAGTTAAAAGCTATGAATCGATTGTTTTAAAAAGCAAGTTCTTTTAAAACAAAAGCCAAGCCATGAATCGATTTCAACAAGTTCCTAATCTATTTAACATACTTTTATCAATTGAAGACATTTGCTTGTGTGAGTGCTAATGTGTTGAGTGACTTGAGCCGATCCCCTAAAGAGGTTTACAATTCATTTCTAAGACACGACCCGACTTCCTAGGGACTACCCTTGACACAGACTTATTTCTTGAGTTGGTTGTGCCTTGGAATTCCACTTGTCACTTTCTGTTAGATTGCTTCATCATCAAAACATAACCTGCAACACAAGATATCCACACAAGTGTTTGAGATTGCTCCTCCACTCATGGTCTGGAGACGGTATGCGCCTTTGCCCGTTCTGGCGACTACTCGGTAGGGGCCTTCCCAATAAGAGGCGAGCTTGTCTTGGCCAGCATTCTTCCGACTGATGTCCGCCCTTCTTAGAACCAGCTATCCTACTTCAAAACCTCTTGGAACGACCTTAGCATTGTGTCTTGTTGCCATGCTATGTTTGACCAATGCTTCCCTCAGAGATGCCTTGTTTCGAAGTTCCTCGACCAGGTCCAACTCTTCTCTAGTGTCGTGTTCATTCTCGGGTGGTCGTTTAGGGTTGGTCGTCCTCCAATTAAGCTCCCCAATTTCTACAAGAATCAGAGCGTCTGTTCCATAAACCATCCTAGAAGGAGATTCTCCTGTGGTGGAATGCGGGGTCATTCGCTACGCCCATAAGACGTATGGAAGCTCTTCTGCCCATTTCCCCTTTGCTTCATCTACCCTTCTTTTCAAACTGGGCAAGATGACACGATTTGCAGCCTCTGCCTGTCCGTTCATTTGTGTTAGTTCTACAGAGGTGAAACGTTGTTTCACTCCCAACTCGATCAATGTTTCTTGAATGTTTTTATTAGTGAACTGTGTACCGTTATCAGATACGAGTACCTCTGGTATCCCGAAGCGTACTAAAATGTTCTTCTTAAGAAATTTGAGGCAGTTCCTTGATGTGATCATAGCTAGGGGCTCTGCTTGAATCTACTTGGTGAAATAATCAACTGCTACGATCCGAAATTTGAGCTAGCCAGGTGTAATGGCAAACAGCCCCACAAATCGATCCCCACCATGCAAACGGCCAGGGGGCAGTCATGCTGTTGAGCTCGGCTAGAGGGACAAGATGGACATCTGCATGCCTCTAGCACTTATCGCACTTTTTAACTAACATCTTTGCGTCCTCTTCCATGGTAGGCCAGTAATAGCCCGCCCTTGAAGCCTTCTTGGCCAAAGCTCGTGCGCCCAGATGATTCCTGCAAATTCCCTTATGAATTTCTCTTAACACATAGTCCGCCTTTGTTGGGGAAAGACACTTAAGTAAAGGCATAGTGAAACCTCTTCGGTAGAGCTACCCGCTTACGATCGAGTAAGCTGATGCTCGTCTTCGAACGAGCGCTGCCTCCTTGGGATCTCCTGGTTCTTCCCCGTCCCTGATATACTTAACGATGGGGTCGATCCAAGTTGGTGTTGCGTTAACTGCACATATGTATGGTTCAAGGGAGACCTCTAATCTTAAGCAAGGTTGTGATTGTATCTTTTGGATCACACTCCTATGATTGCCAAGATTCATGGTACTCGCCTGTTTTGATAGCACATCCGCATATTCAAATCGTTGGATTAACTCTCTAACCTTGGTCAAGTATCTTTGGAGAATCTAATCCATAGCATTGAAAACATCTTTAATCTGAGAGACTGCTAGCAGAGAGTCTGAATGTAGCTCTATCCTTTTCACATTGAATTCCAAGGCGAGCAGCAATCCTGCTACGCAAGCTTCGTATTCTGCCTGATTGTTCGAGGTGGAGAATGAGAAGGTTAGAGAGACTTCGATCATTGTCCCTTCGTTATTCTCAAGAATTAAACATGCTCCATTGCCTTTATTATTGGACCATCCACGTGCAACGTCCACAAAGTTGGTACAGGAATCTCTGGAACCGGAGTCATTTCTGCAACAAAATCGGCCAATACCTGAGCCTTAGTGGTCGATTTAGGTTCATACTTGATCCCGAATTCTGATAGTCCAACCGCCCATTTAATCATTCTGCCCGCCAAATCTGGCCTGTGCAGGATTTGTCTGATGGGTTGATCTGTACGAAGTACGACCTGATGGGCCATGAAGTATGGTCTCAATCTTCGAGTGTCCACGATTAAGGCCAAAGCCAGCTTCTCAATTTTTTGGTATCTGAGCTCAAGACCTTCGGGAGCTTTGTTGACGAAGTATATGGGGTTCTGTTTAGATTCCCTCTCGTACCAATACAGCGGCCAAAGCCTCATTAGTAATGCACAAGTATAGTTACAAGGTCTCTCCTGGATCTTGCGTGATCAAAATCAGAGGTTTTGATAAAACTGCTTTCAACTGCCCGAGTGCCTAGTCGCACTCGGACGTCCATTCAATCATGATTTCTTTCTTCAACAATTTAAATAGGGGCATGGACTTGTTTGCTGCTTTTGCAATGAAGAGTGCGAGGGTGGCCACCATGCCATTAAGCTTCTGAATCTCTTTCTTGGTCGTGGACGGCCTCATTTCTGTGACCGCTCTGCATTTATCCGGGTTAGCTTCAAAGAAACCTGCCTCAAGTAAGTCTTCCACAGCTTTGGTTGCTGCCCTTGCCTTTTCTTCCTTTTGGATCCTTCTTCGTTGCACAATCCATTTGGCTCCAGGATCCACTGCTAAGTGGTGACAGGCCACTTCGGGGGGGATGCCAGGCATATCCGCAGCACTCTAAGAAAACAAGTCTGCATGCTCCCTCAAGCATTGGACAAGCTGGTGTTGAATTTCTGAAGGGAGATCGTTCCCTATCTTGCCCGTCTTCTCTGGGTCGCTCCCCAGTTGGACTTGGATAAATTCTCCCTCTGGCTCAGGTCGTTTGATCCTCTTCTTAAACTCCCTGGTCAGGAGGTCATCTTCTTCTTCCTCTTCACTGTACGGGTCATAGCGAGCATTGAGATCAGCCACATTCACATGCTCTCCCCCTTTAGTGTAGAACTTCATCTTCAGGTGGACTGTGGATGGCACGGCTTCCAATCGAGCTATGGTTGGTCACCAAATGATGCATTGATAAATGGACTTGCATGGCAGTACTATGAAATCTGTCCTGACCGTTTGATAAAGGGGTTCCTCTACTGTGTTTTCCCCGAAGGTGACCATTAATTCAATTCGTCCTATTGGGGTCGTGGACGCTCCATTGAACCCGGTCAAGACCGTGCCTCTATGGTCTAAAATCATCTTTTGATATTTTTAGCACGTCCAAGAGATCTTCAAAAATGATGTCTGCTGAGCTTCCTTGATCCACCAATATTCGTCTGACTTCCATATTTGCCATCACAATGACCACTAAGAGGGTTACTTCATAGTTAGGCGTTCCGTCAATGAGATCCTCGTCTCTACAGGATTTGGGTGGTCTTTTTGAAGGGGGTCTTGGAGCGGACTAGAGGCGATGCTCATGATCTCATCCCATCTTCTCTTCATTGATTTGTTAGTTGAGGCGTCAGTGGGAATTCCTTCTGTGATTACCATGGCGACTGGTCTCCCTTTTGACTTTCTGGTGTCCGGGATATCATCGTCATCATCCTCATCTACTTCTATTATCTGGGCTACTTGATCAGCTTTTGCCTTTCCTTTCTTGGGCGATCTTCCTTCTTGTTTATCTTCTCGTCCATCAGTCTGATTCTTTTTCACATATTGGGTCAGCTTTCCTCTCCTGATCAATGATTCTACATCATCCTTGAGGGCCATGCAATTGTTGGTATCATGGCCGTTACTTTTGTGATATCGGCAGTACTTCTTGGATGGGCTCTGCCCTTCCTTGAGGACGAGAGTTTCTGGTGCTTTGATGTCTCTAAATTCTATGTTCAAACACTACGCAAGTATGTTCACATACGAGGTGTTCAACTTGGTGCGTTCTGTGAACCTCCTTACTTTGTGATCCTTCGTCTGTCTGCCATGCTCTTCCTTTGCCCTCTGATCGCAGTCTCCACGTGATCGCTGATTCATTCCCGCTTCGACGGCTTCGATGGCAATCGTTCTCTCCTCATAGTTCATGAACCTTTGAGATCTGCGGAGGAATGTCTCTAAATCCCTGAGTAGATGTAGGCCGACCTCAACTTCAAATCGGTTTCCCTTGAGGAGCCCAGTCCTTAAGAACCATAATCGTTGGTTATCATCCAGGTTCCTCACTTTATCGACCTCGCGATTGAATCGTTCCACATAGCTGCGCAAGGACTCATCGGCTCCCTGCTTGATAGCGATCAGGACATATTGGGATTTAGGCTTAACCCTTGAGGTCGTGAAATGGGCCATGAACGCTTTGGTCATCTGCTCCCACGAGGAGATAGTGTTAGGTCCTAACTCGGTGAACCATTCCAATGTTGACCCTTCTAGGGTTAGAGAGAAAATTTTGCATTTTACTGGCCCGGGTGCCCCCTATACTTCATCATTAGATCGAAATGTTTCAGGTGAGCGTCTGGGTCTTTTACCCCATTGTACAAGTTGAGGTCAGAGGGAGGATTTTCAGAGAGCGAGGAATGCGGTACTCATCTATGTCTCTCGTGCACGGCCCCAAGCTCATATCAATTCTTTCTTTGCAATGTGGTCGGTCCTCGGGGTATCGCCCCTGATGACCACGTCCCTCATCATCAGAATAATCCTTCGAATGGTAGCGGGCGTACCGCTCGTTGGATCGACTGTGCAAATGAGTGGGTGAACTGGATGAACCATAAGAAGACTACTGATGTGAAGATTCTTCAGGCCAGTATGTGTAGTCAGAAGTGGACGGGGTCGTCCTTGGTGGGGTAAGTCCTCCTCCTCGTCCCCTTCTTCGGAGTGGAGATCAATGGACAAGCTGTCTTCGAGGGGGTGAACAATGTACTCTCGAAGGGTTTGCCCGTGAAGCGGGCATCCCATTGTTATGACGTCCTCGCTCAGGTGCCATGTACGCTCGCCGAGAGGCTGCCAATTCTTGTATCTGGGTTAGACAGTCATTATGACGGGCCAGGGTTTGATCACGGTCATAGAGTAAATCCCGGATCTCCTGAACCAAGTCTGCAGGAAGGGTAACGGTGACTTGTTGGGTCGCGTCTGGATGAGGGATAGCACTAGTGCCCGCAACATCGGTCTGATTGCTCTGTTGGTCGCGTCCCAACACCAAAGAGGGGGGGGGGGGGTACCTGCAATGACACTCCAACGCCCGAGTCAGGGTAGGATGAGCAGAGTAACGATACTAGTGAATAGTGTCTACCTGACAAATGACGCAATAACTCCTTATACAGTGTCAGGGGGTCACGGGTGACCGTGTGATCTCCCCAAAAATTTTACACACACTTGTGGATAAGAATATAGAGGACAGGTGTAACATCCCTATTCTCCTAGTCGACATAAAGATTAGTAATAACTTTTAGTTTGAATACTAGAGAACGCATAAGCGTTTTGGACCGAGCGAATTACTTAGACTCTCAATCAACTCATCGAAATAAACCAAGCATATCCATAGGGATAGAATAAACTGAAATCTAAATTTCGTATCATACAACAGTCATGAGGTCTAAATACAGAATACTTCTATATACAGAGATAGATACATAAACGTTGTAAGGAAAATCTGAATAAACTCGAAAAACATATAAGGTTCTGATATCTTCAATAAAAGTACATATTGAGTTTTCGAATAAAACGAAATACAATGACATTTAGAATCGTCCATAATATCTTCAACAAAAAACCCTAAGTCTGCTTAACTCAAGACTTTGACTCTTTACCTTCAAGAATATCCATTATAACCTGTAAAATAACCAACAATGATAAGATCAGATTTCAAAGAAATTCCTCTTTGGTACCTCGCCATAACTCGTACGATGGCTTTTATTTAGTTTACTTCTAGACGCACCCGCAAATGAATCTATACAAGCTCAATAGGGGACCCGTAGCTAACAAAAGGTTAACCCCTGAATACCATAATAACATATAAATAGGGAATACCATAATGACACGAAAATAAAAATTAATCGTTAAATCTAAATCCGTGTGTGCAAAAGGTTAGCCCCTGAACACCACAATTCCATTTATTGGAGTCTGATAAAACGTCTCACGTGTGTGCATCCTAATTTGGAACATTAATCGTTAAATCTAAATCGGACGATCCGATGATTACCGCATAAAATTGGTTCATCTTCTCTCGTAGTAATCTCGGATCTCAGTATTAAATACTTCACATGAGAATATTTATTCTCAAGAATACACATTGCCACCCCAAAATTTTATTTAATTATTACACTAAGATTAAGTGGCACGAACAAACATTGGATATAAATTATGGTTTTTCGATTATAAAAAATAAATAAGTTTTATTTAACATTAAATATGAGAATTTACATTTGTCACAATTGTTATATATAATACCTTGAGTAAGAGAAATTAAATTGTTAGGATTAAGACTAACTAACATATTTATAATTCTGAAAAACAAATGGTGATCACTGCCTTTGAGGTATGGTACTTGCTCGTGAAAATCAATTTCAATCAAATCAACGAATCACCAAATAATACCTAAAGAAAAACACATTTGGAGCTTATTTGGTGCTTCGTGATTTGATGGAGATTCCTTCAGTATTATATAACACTCGTTATGAGAGAGTAAGTTCCTCTTGCTCTTGCTCTTTTTCAAGTTCCTCTTTGCATTTTCTTTTCTGCTACTTAGTGGTCTATATATAGTTCTTCAAGTGTTACGAGATTGAAAGATTTTTTGAGAAGTTTGATCCCACCAACCGCGTTTATATACACATTCCATATTTCAGTCAACCCAAGCATTTAATTGTTCAACAAATAATTATTAATTATGAACAGATTTATAATTTTTTTTACTAAACTCAATCCTTATTTGGTCAAAAAGAAATTCAAAACGTTACATACATTAAATTTTTGTATTTAATAACTTTGAGAAAAATTAAAAAACAAAAAATAATATTTAATACTAACATACTTACCTTTATAAAATTAAAATAAATACATATAATACTTAGTTTATTTATATAATATCTTAATCTAAATATTTAACAGATTAAAATGGATTTTGATTTTAATAAAATAATTAATACTGATCTAATATAATATTCTACTAGTTAAATTTATAGTTAACAATATGAAATTTAGTACTTCAAAATTTATCTATACATTTATTTTTTTGACAAGATCTATACATTTATTAAATATATTTATTATATATAAATATGATATATCTCAGTCAAAAAAACCCATAAAATAGTTTCTCAAATGTGATCTCCCCAAAAATGTTACACACACTTCTGGATAAGAATATAGAGGACAGGTGTAAGATCCCTATTCTTCTAGTCGACATAAAGATTAGTAATAACTTTTAGTTTGAATATTAGAGAACGTGTAAGCGTTTTGGACCGAGAGAATTACTTCGACTCTCAATCAACTCATCGAAATAAACAAAGATTATATCCATAAGGATAAAATAAACTGAAATCTAAATTTCGTATCATACAAGAGTCATCAAGTCAAAATACGGAATAGTTCTATATACATAGATAGATATATAAATGTTGTATGGAAAATTTGAGTAAACTCGAAAAATATATAAGGTTTTAATATCTTCAATAAAAGTACATATTGAGTTTTCCAATAAAACGAAATACAATGACATTTAGAATCGTCCATAATATCTTCAACAAAAAAACCCTAAGTCTGCTTAACTCAAGACTTTGACTCTTTACCTTCAAGAATATCCATTATAACCTGTAAAATAACCAACAATGATAAGATCAGATTTCAAAGAAATTCCTCTTTGGTACCTCGCCATAACTCGTACGATGTCTTTTATTTAGTTTACTTCTAGACGCACCCGCAAATGAATCTATACAAGCTCAATAGGGGACCCGTAGCTAACAAAAGGTTAACCCCTGAATACCATAATTCCATTTAAATAGGGAATACCATAATGACACCAAAATTAAAATTAATCGTTCAATCTAAATCCGTGTGTGCAAAAGGTTAGCCCCTGAACACCACAATTCCATTTATTGGAGTCTGATCAAACGTCTCATGTGTGTGCATCCTAATTTTGAACATTAATCGTAAATCTAAATCGGACGATCCGACGATTACCGAATAAAATTGGTTCATCTTCTCTCGTAGTAATCTCGGATCTCGGTATTAAATACTTCACATGAGAATATTTATTCTCAAGAATACACATTGCCACACCAAAATTTTATTTAATTATTACACTAAGATTAAGTGGCACGAACAAACATTGGATATAAATTATGGTTTTTCGATTATAAAAAATAAATAAGTTTTATTTAACATTAAATATGAGAATTTACATTTGTCACAATTGTTATATATAATACCTTGAGTAAGAGAAATTAAATTGTTAGGATTAAGACTAACTAACATATTTATAATTCTGAAAAACAAATGGTGATCACTGCCTTTGAGGTATGGTACTCGCTCGTGAAAATCAATTTCAATCAAATCAACGAATCACCAAATAATACCAAAAGAAAAACACATTTGGAGCTTATTTGGTGCATCGTGATTTGATGGAGATTCCTTCAGTATTATATAATACTCGTTATGAGAAAGTAAGTTCCTCTTGCTCTTGCTCTTTTTCAAGTTCCTCTTTGCATTTTCTTTTCTGCTACATAGTGGTCTATATATAGTTCTTCAAGTGTTACGAGATTGAAAGATTTTTTGAGAAGTTTGATCCCACCAACCGCGTTTATATACACATTCCATATTTCAGTCAACCCATGCATTTAATTGTTCAACAAATATTTATTAATTATGAACAGATTTATAATTTTTTTTACTAAACTCAATCCTTATTTGGTCAAAAAGAAATTCAAAACGTTACATACATTAAATTTTTGTATTTAATAACTTTGAGAAAAATTAAAAAACAAAAAAAATAATATTTAATACTAACATACTTACCTTTATAAAATTAAAATAAATACATATAATACTTAGTTTATTTATATAATATCTTAATTTAAATATTTAACAGATTAAAATGAATTTCGATTTTAATAAAATAATTAATGCTGATCTAATATAATATTCTACTAGTTAAGTTTATAGTTAACAATATCAAATTTAGTACTTCAATATTTATTTATATATTTATGAAAAATATTTATCATATATAAATATGATATATCTCATTCAAAAAAACCCATAAAATAGTTTCTCAAATGTGATCTCCCCAAAAATGTTACACACACTTCTGGATAAGAAAATAGAGGACACGTGTAAGATCCCTATTCTTCTAGTCGACATAAAGATTAGTAATAACTTTTAGTTTATTTATATAATATCTTCATCTAAATATTTAATAGATTAAAATGGATTTTGATTTTAATAAAATAATTAATACTGATCTAATATATTATTCTACTAGTTAAATTTATAGTTAACAATATGAAATTTAGTACATCAAAATTTATGTATTTATTTATTAAATATATTTATTATATATAAATATGATATATCTCAGTCAAAAAAACCCATAAAATAGTTTCTCCAATGTGATGACCCCAAAAATGTTACACACAGTTCTGGATAAGAATATAGAGGACAGGTGTAAGATCCCTATTCTTCTAGTCGACATAAAGATTAGTAATAACTTTTAGTTTGAATATTAGAGAACGTGTAAGCGTTTTGGACCGAGAGAATAACTTCGACTCTCAATCAACTCATCGAAATAAACAAAGATTATATCCATAAGGATAAAATAAACTGAAATCTAAATTTCGTATCATACAAGAGTCATCAAGTCAAAATACGGAATAGTTCTATATACATAGATAGATATATAAATGTTGTATGGAAAATTTGAGTAAACTCGAAAAATATATAAGGTTTTAATATCTTCACTAAAAGTACATTTTGAGTTTTCCAATAAAACGAAATACAATGACATTTAGAATCGTTCATAATATCTTCAACAAAAAAACCCTAAGTCTGCTTAACTCAAGACTTTGACTCTTTACCTTCAAGAATATCCATTATAACCTGTAAAATAACCAATAATGATAAGATCAGATTTCAAAGAAATTCCTCTTTGGTACCTCGCCATAACTCGTACGATGTCTTTTATTTAGTTTACTTCTAGACGCACCCGCAAATGAATCTATACAAGCTCAATAGGGGACCCGAAGCTAACAAAAGGTTAACCCCTGATTACCATAATTCCATTTAAATAGGGAATACCATAATGATACCAAAATAAAAATTAATCGTTAAATCTAAATCCGTGTGTGCAAAAGGTTAGCCCCTGAACACCACAATTCCATTTATTGGAGTCTGATCAAACGTCTCATGTGTGTGCATCCTAATTTTGAACATTAATCGTTAAAATCTAAATCGGACGATCCGATGATTACCGAATAAAATTGGTTCATCTTCTCTCGTAGTAATCTCGGATCTCGGTATTAAATACTTCACACGAGAATATTTATTCTCAAGAATACACATTGCCACACCAAAATTTTATTTAATTATTACACTAAGATTAAGTGGCACGAACAAACATTGGATATAAATTATGGTTTTTCGATTATAAAAAATAAATAAGTTTTATTTAACATTAAATATGAGAATTTACATTTGTCACAATTGTTATATATAATACCTTGAGTAAGAGAAATTAAATTGTTAGGATTAAGACTAACTAACACATTTATAATTCTGAAAAACAAATGGTGATCACCGCCTTTGAGGTATGGTACTTGCTCGTGAAAATCAATTTCAATCAAATCAACGAATCACCAAATAATACCAAAAGAAAAACACATTTTGAGCTTATTTGGTGCTTCGTGATTTGATCGAGATTCCTTCAATATTATATAATACTCGTTATGAGAAAGTAAGTTCCTCATGCTCTTGCTCATTTTCAGGTTCCTCTTTGCATTTTCTATTCTGCTACATAGTGGTCTATATATAGTTCTTCAAGTGTTACGAGATTGAAAGATTTTTTGAGAAGTTTGATCCCACCAACCGTGTTTATATACACTTTCCATATTTCAGTCAACCCAAGCATTTAATTGTTCAACAAATAATTATTAATTATGAATAGATTTATAATTTTATTTACTAAACTCAATCCTTATTTGGTCAAAAAGAAATTCAAAACGTTTCATACATTAAATTTTTGTATTTAATAACTTTGAGAAAAATGAAAAAACAAAAAAAGAATATTTAATACTAACATACTTACCTTTATAAAATTAAAATAAATACATATAATACTTAGTTTATTTATATAATATCTTAATTTAAATTTTTAAATGATTAAAATGAATTTTTATTTTAATAAAATAATTAATGCTGATCTAATATAATATTCTACTAGTAAAGTTTATAGTTAACAATATCAAATTTAGTACTTCAATATTTATCTATATATTTATGAAAAATATTTATCATATATAAATATGATACATCTCATTCAAAAAAACCCATAAAATAGTTTCTCAAATGTGATCTCCCCAAAAATGTTACACACACTTCTGGATAAGAAAATAGAGGACAGGTGTAAGATCCCTATTCTTCGAGTTCACATAAAGATCAGTAATAACTTTTTGTTTGAATATTAGAGAACGTGTAAGCATTTTGGACAGAGAGAATTACTTTGACTCTCAATCAACCCATCGAAATAAACCAACCATATCCATAAGGATAGAATACCCTGAAATCTAAATTTCGTATCATACAAGAGTCATCAGGTCTAAATACGGAATAGTTCTATATACATAGATAGATATATAAATGTTGTATAGATAATTTGAATAAACTTGAAAAATATATAAGGTTCTAATATCTTCAATAAAAGTACATATTCAGTTTTCCGATAAAACGAAATACAATGACATTTAGAATCGTCCATAATATCCTCAACAAAAAACCCTAAGTCTGCTTAACTCAAGACTTTGTCTCTTTACCTTCAAGAATATCCATTATAACCTTTAAAATAACCAACGATGATAAGATCAGATTTCAAAGAAATTCCTCTTTGGTACCTCGCCATAACTCGTACGATGTCTTTTATTTAGTTTACTTCTAGACGCACCCGCAAATGAATCTATACAAGCTCAATAGGGGACCCGAAGCTAACAAAAGGTTAACCCCTGATTACCATAATTCCATTTAAATAGGGAATACCATAATGATACCAAAATAAAAATTAATCGTTAAATCTAAATCCGTGTGTGCAAAAGGTTAGCCCCTGAACACCACAATTCCATTTATTGGAGTCTGATCAAACGTCTCATGTGTGTGCATCCTAATTTTGAACATTAATCGTTAAAATCTAAATCGGACGATCCGATGATTACCGAATAAAATTGGTTCATCTTCTCTCGTAGTAATCTCGGATCTCGGTATTAAATACTTCACACGAGAATATTTATTCTCAAGAATACACATTGCCACACCAAAATTTTATTTAATTATTACACTAAGATTAAGTGGCACGAACAAACATTGGATATAAATTATGGTTTTTCGATTATAAAAAATAAATAAGTTTTATTTAACATTAAATATGAGAATTTACATTTGTCACAATTGTTATATATAATACCTTGAGTAAGAGAAATTAAATTGTTAGGATTAAGACTAACTAACACATTTATAATTCTGAAAAACAAATGGTGATCACCGCCTTTGAGGTATGGTACTTGCTCGTGAAAATCAATTTCAATCAAATCAACGAATCACCAAATAATACCAAAAGAAAAACACATTTTGAGCTTATTTGGTGCTTCGTGATTTGATCGAGATTCCTTCAATATTATATAATACTCGTTATGAGAAAGTAAGTTCCTCATGCTCTTGCTCATTTTCAGGTTCCTCTTTGCATTTTCTATTCTGCTACATAGTGGTCTATATATAGTTCTTCAAGTGTTACGAGATTGAAAGATTTTTTGAGAAGTTTGATCCCACCAACCGTGTTTATATACACTTTCCATATTTCAGTCAACCCAAGCATTTAATTGTTCAACAAATAATTATTAATTATGAATAGATTTATAATTTTATTTACTAAACTCAATCCTTATTTGGTCAAAAAGAAATTCAAAACGTTTCATACATTAAATTTTTGTATTTAATAACTTTGAGAAAAATGAAAAAACAAAAAAAGAATATTTAATACTAACATACTTACCTTTATAAAATTAAAATAAATACATATAATACTTAGTTTATTTATATAATATCTTAATTTAAATTTTTAAATGATTAAAATGAATTTTTATTTTAATAAAATAATTAATGCTGATCTAATATAATATTCTACTAGTAAAGTTTATAGTTAACAATATCAAATTTAGTACTTCAATATTTATCTATATATTTATGAAAAATATTTATCATATATAAATATGATATATCTCATTCAAAAAAACCCATAAAATAGTTTCTCAAATGTGATCTCCCCAAAAATGTTACACACACTTCTGGATAAGAAAATAGAGGACAGGTGTAAGATCCCTATTCTTCGAGTTCACATAAAGATCAGTAATAACTTTTTGTTTGAATATTAGAGAACGTGTAAGCATTTTGGACAGAGAGAATTACTTTGACTCTCAATCAACCCATCGAAATAAACCAACCATATCCATAAGGATAGAATACCCTGAAATCTAAATTTCGTATCATACAAGAGTCATCAGGTCTAAATACGGAATAGTTCTATATACATAGATAGATATATAAATGTTGTATAGATAATTTGAATAAACTTGAAAAATATATAAGGTTCTAATATCTTCAATAAAAGTACATATTCAGTTTTCCGATAAAACGAAATACAATGACATTTAGAATCGTCCATAATATCCTCAACAAAAAACCCTAAGTCTGCTTAACTCAAGACTTTGTCTCTTTACCTTCAAGAATATCCATTATAACCTTTAAAAGAACCAACGATGATAAGATCAGATTTCAAAGAAATTCCTCTTTGGTACCTCGCCATAACTCGTAAGATGTCTTTTATCACTACGCCAGAATTAGGAAAAATAGGCGCTACCTTAAGCAGCGTTTATTAAAAAGCGCTAGGTAAGGGGAAACGGTCAAAGGGATAGGCAGCGTTTATATTGAAAGCGCTGGGTATTGCTTAAAAGCGCAAGCCAATAGGTAGCGCCTATATTTGGAAGCGCTGGCTATTGCAAAAAAGCGCAAGGCCAAAGGTAGCGCTTATACTGAAGCGCTGGCTATTGCTTAAACGCGCAAGGCCAATAGGTAGCGCCTGTATTGGAAGCGCTGGCTATTGCAAAAAAGCGCAAGGCCAAAGGTAGCGCTTATATGAAGCGCTGGCTATTGCTTAAACGCGCAAGGCCAATAGGCAGCGCCTGTATTGGAAGCGCTGGCTATTGTTAAAAAGCGCTAGGCAATGGGTAGCGCTTCTTGCTAAAACGCTGCCCATTGCTCTTTTTTTTATTTCGTTATTTTCCTCTCTTCTCAACGGGTATCACGCACAGTCTCTTGCTCTCTTCTCTCTCGCGCTCACTCTCACACTCTAGCTCACCATTTTTGTTCTCACCCTCATTTTCGTGCTCACTCTCATTTTCGTTCTCACACTCATTTTCGTTCTCACCCTCCCTCGTGGCTGCTCTCATTTTCGTTTCTCCAAAGCTCATTTCTTCCCACTTTCGTTTCTCTTCCATACTTCTCCATTTTTGCAAAGGATTTCGGTTCGTACTTGGAAGCTCATTTCTTCCCCATTTTCGTTTCTCTTTCACTAAGGTTAGTATTATTACATGTTGTTCTAATTATTTTAATGGCATTGGTAACTTAGGTTAGATGATTGAAATTTAATGCTTGATAATTGGTTCTTTGAAATGGTGTTTCTAAATATGAGGGAAAATGTAGGTGTAGTGTTTGTTGAAATGTCCAAATGAAATGCTTTTTAGTTTAATGTTGCTCTAGGTTAAGGGATTTTATAAATTTGAGATATTTAGGATTGCTTGTTGTTCTAGTTATTTTAATGGCATTGAAACCTTAAGTTAGATGATTCAAACTTGATGCTTGTTGATTGGTTCTTTGAAAGGGTGAAGTGTTTCTAAACTTGAGGGGAAATGTAGGTGTAGTGTTTGTTGAAATGTCCAAATGAAATGCTTGTTAATTTAATGTTGCTCTAGGTTAAGGTATTCTTGTGTTGTATTTATAAATTTGAGATATTTAGTGAAATGCATGTTAATTGAATGTTGTTCTAGGTTAAGGGATACTTGTGATGTATTTCTAAACATGAGAAATTGAGGATTGTTGCTGAATATGTGAATTGTTGTTAGGTTTTGCGAGTTCGTTTTGTTGGAGCTTTGCATTCGCTGTTCGAGAGTTCGGTTCATTTGCTGGTGCGTGGTTCGCCTAGGTTGGAGTTCATTGTTGCTTCCACTTGTTCAGGTACTTTTGTTGTTTAAAACTAGAGTGACTATTTATTTATTTAAAACTGAAATTGCCTCTCTTATTTATTTTATGTGTTCCTTTTCTTTTAGTTGTGCTTGAAATGAAAGATTGATACCTAACTTAGTCTTGGCAACAACAATGATTCTAAAAATCAATTGCTAATAACTGTTTTGATTGAACCATGATGATTTATACTTGAACAAGAATATAAGTTATGTGGACTTGTATATGTGTGGTGAATGAAACTAGCAAAGTAAAATCAAATATGCCTAAATATGCGAATTGTTTGTTGTTTGTCACCTATAATAGGTTTTTAAGTTCTCTTATCAGGATTTTATTATAAATAAATACTGAGAAATTATGGATAGAGAGTGGATGTCTGCCAATCGTCTGTCCAAGGAATATGCTGCTGGAGTGGATTATTTTGTGAAGTGTGCTGTTGAACGTTTAGGGACTTCTAGTAACATGAAGTGTCCTTGTTTGAGTTGTTGTTATGTAAAATCAGTTAATGCAGAGGAGTTGGCAGGACATTTAAAGGGTTACGGAATAGATCAAAGTTACACTTGTTGGACAATGCATGGTGAGGAAAGAAGTGAATCTTCAAATATGGGTAATAGTACTGAGAGATGTGCACCGGTTGACACCGAAAGACCTACATTTGAAGGGGGCGAATTTGAAGAGATGGCAAAGGCTGTTGAAGACGATCTTAATGATTGTCCTCAAATGTTTGAGAAATTGATAACGGATGCGGAGACACCGTTGTATTCAGGTTGTACTGAATTCACAAAACTATTGGCTGTGATAAAGTTGTATAACTTGAAAACTTGCCACGGATGGACGGATAAGAGCTTTACGGAATTACTCGCACTGTTGAAAGAAATGTTGCCGAAGGATAATGTGCTCCCTTCTCGGACCTATGATGCAAAACGAATGTTAGGGTCCATTGGGTTGAACTATGAGAAGATACATGCTTGTCCCAATGATTGCATTTTATTTCGGAATGAACATGCCTCGTTAAAGTCGTGTCCTAAATGTAATGCATCGCGATATAAAAAGAAAGAATCTGCTCCAGAAAAGGTGTTGTGGTATTTTCCCATAATTCCTCGATTTAGGCGCATGTACCATAGTTCAGAAGATGCAAAACACTTGACATGGCATGATGATGAAAGGATTAAAGATGGCATGCTACGACACCCGGCAGATTCTCCGCAATGGAAGAAAATTGATATTGATTATCCTGATTTCGGGTTGGATCCAAGAAACCTACGACTTGCATTGTCTGCTGATGGATTTAATCCGCACGGCATTCAGAGTAGCTCCCACAGTACATGGCCCGTGATTTTGGCGATCTATAACTTACCTCCATGGCTTTGCATGAAACGCAAATATATGATGTTGTCTTTGTTAATTTCTGGGCCCAAGCAACCGGGAAATGATATTGATGTATACTTGGCTCCGTTAATTGAAGACTTGAAGCTAATGTGGGAGACTGGAGTAGAGGTGTATGATGGGTTCAGAGAAGAAACTTTCACCCTGAGGGCTATGATTTTTGGCACAATTAATGACTTTCCAGCATACGGCAATCTATCTGGGTACAGTAACAAAGGTCAGTGTGCGTGCCCTATATGTGAAGATAACACTGATTGGATGTGGTTGGAACATGGTAGGAAGAATATCTACTGTGGTCATCGTAGGTTTTTGCCATCTACTCATTCGTAACTAACTAATTGTTGTAAGTGACAATATATTTGTAACTAACTAATTATTTTATTTTGTCATTTATTGTGTGCTAGCTAACAAATTATTTGATTTATATATAGGTACGCCAAAATGCAAAATCTAGGGGCAAAAGTGTTAGCAAGGCAATATCTACTAGCAAGAAAGTGTCTCGGTCCGGCCGTTCAACACAAGTTTCTCAGCCTGCCCCTCAAAAAGTGACTCGGCACTCTCCTCCTCCAATAGTGACTCAGCCCTCTCCTCCTCCAACAGTGACTCAGCCCGCCCCTCCTCGAAAAGTGACTCGGTCCACCCTTGCTCCAAAAGTGACTCAGCCCGCCCCTCCAAAAGTGTGTCAGCCCTCCGCCTCTTCCATTGATGATTCTAGGATTATTTTGTATACCGAAATGCATGCACAATTCAAGATGGATGATGAAACCCCGCTTGTATTGGAGATGGATGACAACATTTTTGGAAATCCCGATCAACTATTGATAATCCCAAAACAGGATATTAATGAGTTATGTCAGATGAATTGGGCAACCAGTGTTTGTATTAGAGCATATATCAGGTACGTATGTAATTTATTATTTAACATCATTGAGTTTATTTTATTATATTGTTAAGTTAATTTATATATACATATACCTCTAATTGTAGGTGCTTGTATCATAACATTTTGGTCCCTTCGGAGCGGACACAGAGATATGTGTTCTTGTGTCCGGATAGTACACACCTCCGTAATGTCAGGGAGGATCTGTCTAATTATAACGTCCTTGTGGAACAAAACAAGACAGATGTTACAAATTATATCACTCGACGCTTATCGGATGCTCAACATAGAGGCGTCGATACCATGTTTTTGGCACCGTGTCTCGTAGGGTGAGAGATTTAATTTATTAATTCTTATATAACATGCATTTTTTAAATACTAGTCAATTACTTATTCAAAGTTTTATTTTGTAGGGATCATTGGATTTTGCTTGCAATAAATCCTAAGACAGATACGGTGTACTACATTGATTCTGTGCATGGTCATTTCAACACCCACCCAGACTTGGTTGACATATTTAATAGGTGTGTGTATTTCGATCACTCTGCATATTTATTTGTTTTAGTTGTTAACTATATGTATTTTTAATAATATAGTTATATCCAATTGTGTTCAGTTGTTTGAAGGAATATTGGGGATTGGAACAATCACAGACAAAATGGGTGCCAATAGTGGTAAGTTTGTAATCAATCTTCTCATATATTTATTTACATTATTGTTGTCAAAAAAATGTATGAAATTAAATTTAACAATTAACTAATCTTTTGTTTTGTAGTGTCCGAAACAACCAAATAACAATGATTGTGGGTATTACGTAATGAGATTTATGAAGGAAATTATTACCCACAATCAAATGGTTATCCCCAGACAGGTATCTTTACAGAACTCTTTTTTATTTTGGTTTAACCATATATTTCAATTCTAATTTTATTTAATTATATAATTTCAGTATTTTCCCGATTGTCGGTGGAAGACATACTCTACTGCACAGATTGATGAGCTTAGAGGAGAGTGGTGCCGTTATGTCTCGCAATTCTTTTGATTTTAGATAGATTGTAATCTTGTAAATTGTTAGAGTTTTATTTGGATACATGCATATGAATTGGTTCATGCATATGTAAGTTGCTAACTTGTTTTAATTTAGATACATATTGTAAGTAGCTTGCTAGTTTTGGATACATGCATATGAATTAGTTCATGCATATGTTAGCTGCTAACTTGTTTTAATTTAGATACATATTGTAAGTATCTGGCTAGTTTTGGATACATATTGGTAGAGAGTTTGATTTGGATACATATTAATTTGTTAATATTGTAAGTTGCTAAGTTTTGGATACATATAATAACTTGTTAGCTAGTTTGTTTTGGTTTGTGATCATATTGGTGCATTGGGATATATAGCTAGTTTATATATATATATATATATATATATATATATATATATATATGTTGTTAGTATATAATGGATTGGATTGGTATTAATTGGCTGTATATGACCAGGAAATTATCAAATATAAAAAGGAAAGTACAAAAAAACAAGAAAAAAAGGAAAAAAAAAAATTAAACAATGGGCAGCGTTTGGTGGGAGAAGCGCTGCCCATTCACCTAGCGCGTATAGCAATGGGCAGCGCTTGGTAAAGGGAAGCGCTGCCCATTGCTAACTGTGCTAGGTGAATGAGCAGCGCTTGGTGGGGGAAGCGCTGCTCATTCACCAGCAATGGGCAGCGCTTTCCTTTACCAAGCGCTGCCCATTGCTATACGCGCTAGGTGAATGGGCAGCGCTTCTCCCACCAAGCGCTGCTCATTCACCTTGCGCGTTTAGAAATGGGCAGCGCTTCCCCTTACCAAACGCTGCCCATTTCTAAACGCGCTAGGTGAATGAGCAGCGCTTCTCCCTTCAAACGCTGCCTATGGCTATTAATGAGCAGCGCTTCTCAAACGCTGCCCATTTTTGGGGAGGAATCACCAGCGCCAAATTTAGCAGCGCCCAGAAACGCTGCCCATGGCTAAAAAAAAACGCTGCCCATCCCCAAATCTGTTGTAGTGTATATAGTTTACTTCTAGACGCACCAGCAAATGAATCCATACAAGTTCAATAGGGGACCCGTAGCTAACAGAAGGTTAACCCCTGAATACCATAATTCCATTATAATAGGGAATACCATAATGATACCAAAATAAAAATTAATCGTTAAATCTAAATCCGTGTGTGCAAAAGGTTAGTCCCTGAACACCACAATTCCATTTATTGGAGTCTGATCAAACGTCTCATGTGTGTGCATCCTAATTTTGAACATTAATCGTTAAAATCTAAATCGGACGATCCGATGATTACCGAATAAAATTGGATCATCTTCTCTCGTAGTAATCTCGGTATTAAATACTTCACACGAGAATATTTATTCTCAAGAAGACACATTGCCACACCAAAATTTTATTTAATTATTACACTAAGATTAAGTGGCACGAACAAACATTGGATATAAATTATGGTTTTTCGATTATAAAAAATAAATAAGTTTTATTTAACTTTAAATATGAGAATTTACATTTGTCAAAATTATTATATATAATACCTTGAGTAAGAGAAATTAAATTGTTAGGATTAAGACTAACTAACACATTTATAATTCTGAAAAACAAATGGTGATCACCGCCTTCGAGGTATGGTACTTGCTCGTGAAAATCAATTTCAATCAAATCAACGAATCACCAAATAAGACCAAAAGAAAAACACATTTTGAGCTTATTTGGTGCTTCGTGATTTGATCGAGATTCCTTCAGTATTATATAATACTCATTATGAGAAAGTAAGTTCCTCTTGCTCTTGCTCTTTTTCAAGTTCCTCTTTGCATTTTCTTTTCTGCTACATAGTGGTCTATATATAGTTCTTCAAGTGTTACGAGATTGAAAGATTTTTTGAGAAGTTTGATCCCACCAACCGTGTTTATATACACATTCCATATTTCAGCCAACCCAAGCATTTAATTATTCAACAAATAATTTTTAATTATGAATAGATTTATAATTTTATTTACTAAACTCAATCCTTATTTGGTCAAAAATAAATTCAAAACGTTTCATCCAATAAATTTTTGTATTTAATAACTTTGAGAAAAATTAAAAAACAAAAAAATAATATTTAATATTAAGATACTTACCTTTATAAAACTAAAATAAATACATATAATACTTAGTTTATTTATATAATATCTTAATTTAAATATTTAACGGATTAAAATGAATTTCGATTTTAATAAAATAATTAATGCTGATCTAACATAATATTCTACTAGTTAAGTTTATAGTTAACAATATCAAATTTAGTACTTTAAAATTTATCGATATATTTATGAAATATATTTATCATATATAAATATGATATATCTCAGTCAAAAAAACCCATAAAATAGTTTCTCAAATGTGATCTCCCCAAAAATGTTACACACACTTCTGGGTAAGGATATAGAGGACAGGTGTAGGATCCCTATTCTTCTAGTCGACATAAAGATTAGTAATAACTTTTAGTTTGAATATTAGAGAACGTGTAAGCATTTTGGACAGAGAGAATTACTTTGACTCTCAATCAACCCATCGAAATAAACCAAGCATATCCATAAGGATAGAATACACTGAAATCTAAATTTCGTATCATACAAGAGTCATCTGGTCTAAATACGGAATAGTTCTATATACATAGATAGATAGATAAATGTTGTATGGAAAATTTGAATAAACTAGAAAAATATATAAGGTTCTGATATCTTCAATAAAAGTACATATTGAGTTTTCCAATAAAACGAAATACAATGACATTTAGAATCGTCCATAATATCTTCAACAAAAAACCCTAAATCTGCTTAACTCAAGACTTTGACTCTTTACCTTCAAGAATATCCATTATAACCTGTAAAATAACCAACAATGATAAGATCAGATTTCAAAGAAATTCCTCTTTGGTACCTCGCCATAACTCGTACGATGTCTTTTATTTAGTTTACTTCTAGACGCACCCGCAAATGAATCTATACAAGCTCAATAGGGGACCCGTAGCTAACAGAAGGTTAACCCCTGAATACCATAATTCCATTATAATAGGGAATACCATAATGATACCAAAATAAAAATTAATCGTTAAATCTAAATCCGTGTGTGCAAAAGGTTAGCCCCTGAACACCACAATTCCATTTATTGGAGTCTGATCAAACGTCTCACTTGTGTGCATCCTAATTTTGAACATTAATCGTTAAATCTAAATCGGACGATCCGATGATTACCGCATAAAATTGGTTCATCTTCTCTCGTAGTAATCTCGGATCTCGGTATTAAATACTTCACACGAGAATATTAATTCTCAAGAATACACATTGCCACACCAAAATTTTATTTAATTATTACACTAAGATTAAGTGGCACGAACAAACATTGGATATAAATTATGGTTTTTCGATTATAAAAAATAAATAAGTTTTATTTAACTTTAAATATGAGAATTTACATTTGTCAAAATTATTATATATAATACCTTGAGTAAGAGAAATTAAATTGTTAGGATTAAGACTAACTAACACATTTATAATTCTGAAAAACAAATGGAGATCACCGCCTTTGAGGTATAGTCCTTGCTCGTGAAAATCAATTTCAATCAAATCAACGAATCACCAAATAATACCAAAAGAAAAACACATTTTGAGCTTATTTGGTGCTTCTTGATTTGATCGAGATTCCTTCAGTATTATTAAATACTCGTTATGAGAAAGTAAGTTCCTCTTGCTCTTGCTCTTTTTCAAGTTCCTCTTTGCATTTTCTTTTCTGCTACATAGTGGTCTATATATAGTTATTCAAGTGATACGAGATTGAAAGATTTTTTGAGAAGTTTGATCCCACCAACCGTGTTTATATATACATTCCATATTTCAGTCAACCCAAGCATTTAATTGTTCAACAAATAATTATTAATTATGAATAGATTTATAATTTTATTTACTAAACTCAATCCTTATTTGGTCAAAAAGAAATTCAAAACGTTTCATCCATTAAATTTTTGTATTTAATAACTTTGAGAAAAATGAAAAAACAAAAAAATAATATTTAATACTATCATACTTACCTTTATAAAATTAAAATAAATACATATAATACTTAGTTTATTTATATAATATTTTAATTTAAATATTTAACGGATTAAAATGAATTTTGATTTTAATAAAATAATTAATGCTGATCTAATATAATATTCTACTAGTTAAGTTTATAGTTAACAATATCAAATTTAGTACTTCAAAATTTATCTATATATTTATGAAATATATTTATCATATATAAATATGATATATCTCAGTCAAAAAAACCCCTAAAATAGTTTCTCAAATGTGATCTCCCAAAAATGTTACACACACTTCTGGATAAGGATATAGAGGACAGGTGTAGGATCCCTATTCTTCTAGTGGACATAAAGATCAGTAATAACTTATAGTTTGAATATTGGAGAACGTGTAAGCATTTTGGACAGAGAGAATTACTTTGACTCTCAATCAACCCATCGAAATAAACCAAGCATATCCATAAGGATAGAATACACTAAAATCTAAACTTCGTATCATACAAGAGTCATCAGGTGTAAATACGGAATAGTTCTATATACATAGATAGATATATAAATGTTGTATGGAAAATTTGAATAAACTCGAAAAATATATAAGGTTCTGATATCTTCAATAAAAGTACATATTGAGTTTTCCAATAAAACGAAATACAATGACATTTAGAATCGTCCGTAATATCTTCAACAAAAAACCCTAAGTCTGCTTAACTCAAGACTTTGACTCTTTACCTTCAAGAATATCCATTATAACCTGTAAAATAACCAACAATGATAAGATCAGATTGCAAAGAAATTCCTCTTTGGTACCTCGCCATAACTCGTACGATGTCTTTTATTTAGTTTACTTCTAGACGCACCCGAAAATGAATCTATACAAGCTCAATAGGGGACCCGTAGCTAACAGAAGGTTAACCCCTGAATACCATAATTTCATTATAATAGGGAATACCATAATGATACCAAAATAAAAATTAATCGTTAAATCTAAATCCGTGTGTGCAAAAGGTTAGCCCCTGAACACCACAATTCCATTTATTGGAGTCTGATCAAACGTCTCACGTGTGTGCATCCTAATTTTGAACATTAATAGTTAAATCTAAATCGGACAATCCGATGATTACCGCATAAAATTGGTTCATCTTCTCTCGTAGTAATCTCGGATCTCGGTATTAAATACTTCACACGAGAATATTTATTCTCAAGAATACACATTGCCACACCAAAATTTTATTTAATTATTACACTAAGATTAAGTGGCACGAACAAACATTGGATATAAATTATGGTTTTTCGATTATAAAAAATAAATAAGTTTTATTTAACTTTAAATATGAGAATTTACATTTGTCAAAATTATTATATATAATACCTTGAGTAAGAGAAATTAAATTGTTAGGATTAAGACTAACTAACACATTTATAATTCTGAAAAACAAATGGTGATCACCGCCTTTGAGGTATGGTACTTGCTTGTGAAAATCAATTTCAATCAAATCAACGAATCACCAAATAATACCAAAAGAAAAACACATTTTGAGCTTATTTGGTGCTTCGTGATTTGATCGAGATTCTTTCAGTATTATATAATACTCGTTACGAGAAAGTAAGTTCCTCTTGCTCTTGCTCTTTTTCAAGTTCCTCTTTGCATTTTCTTTTCTGCTATATAGTGGTCTATATATAGTTCTTCAAGTGTTACGAGATTGAAAGATTTTTTGAGAAGTTTGATCCCACCAACCGTGTTTATATACACATTCCATATTTCAGTCATCAGGTGTAAATACGGAATAGTTCTATATACATAGATAGATATATAAATGTTGTATGGAAAATTTGAATAAACTCGAAAAATATATAAGGTTCTGATATCTTCAATAAAAGTACATATTGAGTTTTCCAATAAAACGAAACACAATGACATTTAGAATCGTCCATAATATCTTCAACAAAAAACCCTAAGTCTGCTTAACTCAAGACTTTGACACTTTACCTTCAAGAATATCCATTATAACCGGTAAAATAACCAACAATGATAAGATCAGATTTCAAAGAAATTCCTCTTTGGTACCTTGCCATAACTCGTACGATGTCTTTTATTTAGTTTACTTCTAGACGCACCCGCAAATGAATCTATATGTAACATCCCTAGTTTCGTTAATTTCGGTTTACGAAACTAACTAGAGATTTATTATTCGATGAAATAATAAATCTAGTCGAGGATATGAGATTGTCTCGAAAGCAATATAAAATTGCTTGATTATGTGATTTAATCGCATTGTTGTTTGAATTATATATATGATGATTGTGTGTGATTGTTGTAGGTAGAAATTGGCTTAAGTGAGAATTAGAGCACAAGGGTAAAATTGTCATTTTGCCACCTAGTAAAGATTTATTATTCGATGAAATAATATATTGAGTCCTAAACATGGGAGGATCATGGGAATGGGAGTTAATTTGCTAAGTTATAGGAATTGATGAGTGCTAAATTGATTAGAATGGATTTGAGTGAGGATTAGAGAGAAGGGGTATTTAGGTCTTTTCATACCTTTTAATAACCCTCAACTCAACACTCCAACATCAGCCAACACCACCTCACTTTCCTAAATTCTGAAACTTAGAAAAGAAAAAAAAAAAGGGTATAGAGAGAGAAGAGAGAGACTCGTGAGAGAGAAGGAGGAAGAAGAAAAGAGGAACTTCCACCCTAGTTCTTGTATGTAAGTTATTCTACCACAATCCTTCTCCATTTTTCATTTCCTATCTATTGATACTAGTTTCATCACCAATCTTTCTTCCTAACTCAAATCACCATTGATGACCTTTAGAGCTCATAGTGAAGAGAAATGGAGTTTTAGAACACTCAAAGCTTGAATTTGGTCCTTGAAGCTCTACCTTCAGATTAGAAGCTCAAAAACAACTCACCTTGTTGTTTGATTTTGGTTTGGGACAGTAGGAGAGGGTATTGGAGTAGTTGGTTCGATTTCGAAGCGAATGGAAGTGTTCGAAGCGAGTTCGTGAAGCCGGAACGTGTTCGTGCGTTACGGGTCGTTTGAACTTCGAAAGTCTCGGTGTTTCGTGATTTTCATCACGATAGGTGATTTTTACTCACGTTTAGGGAATTTACACTTTAAATTGATTGTGTTGAAATTCTAGAATCGATTGCTGTTTTGGTTTCGAAATGGTTTTAGAGGCAAAAACCGAATTTTAGAAAAACATCGTTTACGGTTTAATTTTCCAATTATACTTTGATTGTGATGTGAAGTTTGGTTTGATTGTGATTGTTTGGACTGGAATATGTTGTGAAATCTTCTGTTTTTCAGTTGAATTGGTTTACGTTTCGGTTTGGAATCGATCAGAATCGCGAAACGGACGAAACGGAGTTAAAATGCTGTTTCTGTACAGGTAGCACGGACCGTGCGCCTAAGAGGCACGGACCATGCGTCCCGTAGACAGAAACCCACAAATTTTTTTACAGGTAGCACGGACCGTGCGCCCCCTGTGGCACGGACCGTGCGTTGCTCTCGGGTTCAAAATGCTGTTTTGTCTTTTCGTCGCTCCTTTTTGTTCCAAATCACTTCTAAACCTTTTCTCATCCAATTGGGATGATATTTACTTTATAAAAACATGATTTTAGCATGTTCAAACTTGGTTTTTAGGAAATGTTTTGGAACTTATCAATGTTTCAAAAAACCGAGGCTAGCCACGTGTGAGAACATATGTTTTTCAAATCAAAACGGAACTTCATGTTCTACTATTGTAGTGGACATGATATATAAATTATATCATATGTGATTGACGGCCCAATGCGGGTATTAAATAAGATTGACGGCCCAATGCGGGTGTGATATATAAATTATATCGAATTGAGGTGACGACCTCCAGATGTTAGCATACTAAGAGAGGGAAGTCATGAGCCCTTATCTTAGGCCCCCTGAGATTTATTATTACTTTGCCTTTAAGAGTTGTACACTTATCGGCCAGATGTTGGGGTTCACTCAAGCTTCCTTGGGTTGTTGGTGTTGTGCTAGAATTAATAAGGGTTTATTGTAATTCTTTTATTGAATTACCAGATTTTTTGCAATTTATTTGTAGAATTTCCAGATGGTTTTGTGATTCATATTGAATTACCAATTAAAGAGGAACTTTGTACTTAAACCGTGAGCATAATTAGGGGTTCACTTAAGCTTTCGGAGTTGGTGTCTTGCAAAAGATTAAAATGTAATATTGAAACTCATCACTTAAGCTACTTTGGGTGGTTGGTGATGTGATAAAAGATGAAATGGACTATTTTGTAATTTATATTGAATTACGAATTAAAAGGGTTTTCATAATTGAACCGAGTGAATGTTAGGGGTCGCGGTAGAACTCACTGAGATATGTTATCTCACCCTATCATTTGTTGTTGTTTTACAGAGAAACAAGGGAAAAGAAGAAGGTTAAGGGATGCGAGTAGGTGTCATGCAAGAAGAGGAGATTGAAGATTTAATCCTTCAGTCTCTGATTATGTTATTCCCATCGTCCTGTAGTCGATATATGACTTGAGATAATTGAGTTATGTAATTGTTTCCGCTTTTTCCTTATTATAAGTAGGAAAGTTACTCTGATGTTTACTAAATTGTATATTCTTAGAGACCTTTGGGTCAAAAGGTTAGATCGAGTCAGCTAGGGACTTAGACAATTAAAATGTCAGAACCTTTCAGTAAATCATGTGATGTATTGGGTCAGGATCCACTCAATGTTTCATGTGAATTACAGAGAATGATGACGATTAGTTGCCTCAGCCCCGATAATGTCCAAAACCTAAACCTTAGGATCCTAGCCTTTTCGTTTCATTAGAGTGCGTAGCGTAAGCGAAGGGCTATATATGAGCATCCGGATTTGTTAGAAGAAATTGAGGGTGACTACTCCATTCTTGAATCCAAGGTAATTGTTTTGCTACGGCCAAGTCGTTAATCTAAGATCAGTTAAGATTAGATGATATCACAGAGCTATAACCTTTGAAATCAATCTACTCGGGACCGATATACGGTTTAGCAATTAATTCTTCTGAGTGAGTCAAGCTAGAACCCTGACTTATGTCACAATTAGAGACTTCTATCGGATAAGTTGCAAGCCTAAATCAAGGTTCTGTTCTCCCAGAATCACATCTCGAACTGTATAAAGCCACTCTAGCAAATGATAGAGCAACATATGTAAGGGTGAACTGAGTTACCAAATGATCCGAACCCTTAAACCAAATCCTTTTCAGGATTAGACTAGTAAAGAGAGTCGATAGAAATCACCTTATACCAATCCTCTGGTTAAGTGCACGCTCGTCTCAGTCTGCGAGAAATTTTCGCTTGTTTTCCAACTCATTTTATTAATAACTCATACTTCGGAACTCCGATTCTTATGTTCTAAGAAGCATTGGAAAGCTAACGAAAATGTTTATACATCTGAGTAGGTCGTAAACTGAGTTTCTAATATCATTTAGAAGTGTATCTCTGTCTTATCCTTAGCAGTTACACCCCAACGCATTTGTAGATTGGAAATCTTGCAATTGCACGGTGTATTGGACGAGGAGTTCCAACCATTAAGTTTAGATTCCTAGACACCGGTTCTGAATGGCCTTCATTGTAACTTTTTCCAAAGAATCTATTTCTCGGGAATGATTATTAGTAATTTTAGCCTTTCAATAATTGGAAGTGTTTTTCGAACTCGTAGACTATAATCCCATCTTGTATGTCGGAAGAGCGAGAAGCTCAAAGTTACCTACGTGTCGGACAGAATGTTGTTATGGATGTAGAATCGTTCTAAAACTTGATTGATTAACGTGATCATAAAGACTATGCTTGGACAGTTGCGGAAATTCGAAGAGAAGTTGGGCCAAGGAAATGTTTAATGATTTTATACTAAAATTTTATGAATCTGTACGATGACACTATTGGTGTGCTCGTTTGATTCCCTAAACCTTTCATTTTCAAAAACTCCTTAGTGCCACCGTTGTTTTAATTTCATAATTAGTCCAAGAATAATCGTTACGTTAAGGTTAATCAATAGATCCGGAATTTCATAGAATGGTAATGAAGCTTACCTTCTAAGGAAAACCTTATGTCGTTCTAGTAAGATTCCTAATACCGAAACTCTTATTTCCTTAGCGTCTGTATAGACAAGACCTAAGAAGGCATAGATATAAAAATCTCAGCCTGATTGATCCAGAAAGACAATGATCTTGGATAAATCTTTGACTTAGGTAATTCCGAAAAGCCGTATATTGTGTAGGATTAGCAGGTTCTAGGGTTAAATCCCGTGTACTAAGTTAAGGTTTGAAAGATACACTCTTATTAGTATTTTTGGGTTAGTTTTGAGAATCGACTCCTTTGGGTACATGATAAATTTGTTTTATATCAAAATGTTTTCAAGAAAATTTTTCTGTAAACATTACCCCTTCGTGAGTCAGTCGGAAATATTGTTTGTACTGATGATGAACCAAAATGCTAGAAGTGTTTCTGAGATAACCGAAGATTTTAGTTCCTCAATCCTCTACCCGAATGTAGTGGAAGATTGGGTTAATATGTGAATCTAATTGCAAGTAAGGGAAGTATCAAGCCATGCTTAGGAAATTATCTTTCAGCAGTTATAGTGTTCAAGCTTCCGCCACTGAGGTAAATTCCAATAGTTAACCTTAATTTTGTTCGGGTTAACAGTGTGATGTCATGATTTTAATCCATTGTATTAGTCAAGACTAGTTGTTCAATCCAGATATTCTATTGGTTAAATGTCAATAGAACACGCATGCGCTAAACTCAGAGTTGTCTGATTATAGTCCAGCACACGAGGCTGTTTCTAAGGAATCTCATAAGTCAGATATATGTAATAAAGGTTTTACCCACTACACTGTTTTGATGGAGGAATGTCTATGATAAACCACATGTCGGGCTAAGACTAAATGATTGGGCAGTGAGTATTTAACACATGAGTCCTTGATAGTGAATACTGTAACCATTTTTGTGTCGTTGAGGTGAAAGGTCTATGTTTGTCTTTCATCATGAAATATATATATATATATATATATATACATGGGTTAGTATTGAAATCTTGTCATTAGGCCAAGTTGAGAAAAGAATTGAAAGGGAACGAATTGGATCGAATAGAATAGCGGTTTAAGAAAAACAAAATTTTCAAACAAAGGTACAAATGAAGGAGCCGGACCGTGCACCCTAAGGTCCGATCTGAGTGCCTGCTTCTGTCCCTATTTTAAAAATCAAATATCCGCTTTCCGATCGACACAATCTCCTTCCAAATTCCTTCCTCAAACTGACCTAAGTATTTTAACATTAAAGAGGCCAAATTAAAGCACAACGAGGGAAATTTGTGATATTTTGATCACACAAATGGTTAATTTCAACCAAGTAATACTTTTATACTTACTTTCAATGTCGAAAATTTCTAAAATCTGAAAGTGAGAATACCTTTGGTTGAAACGTCGTGCATTTAGTAAGGTCATTTTTAAGTTGGGGCGAATCATCGTTTTTGGACAATAGTATTTTTCAAAGTATCATTATTTGAAAACCCCAATGAAAATAATTTTTACCTAAATATAACGAATTTACTTCCAAATTTTGAAACTGATTTATTAACAAGAGTATGTCACTACAATTTTAGAGTTTTCTTTAGTCGAGTTGCAAGAAAAATCATTTCTTCATGTTTACTTGTTTAAGAGTCAACTTATTTTATAAAATAATTTTGTTATATTCGATGGAAATTTTGAGTAAAATGAGTTATGTGCTTATGTAAGCGTAACTCGGGAAGAGAAGAAAACTTTTCTTCCGGATACTACGTGGTTTAGTTTCAAAGCAATCCTCTCAAAGACATCCTTTCCTCCTAATCCAAGCTACGGCTAAGCCGGAACATTTCGAACTCCATCTGTTTTGAAGGAGAGATACGTGTTTCTACCTTAAGTTATGGACTGTTTTCTAAAACAAACGGTGCGTACACCGTGGATAAATAACCGCTAGTGTCTATATAGAAGGTCAAATGCGGTTGATAAATTGATGAGTGTTGGTATCACATCAACTATGTGTATAGGACTTGAATGATTTTGAGGACAAAATCTTTCAAGTTGGGGTGATTGTAACATCCCTAGTTTCGTTAATTTCGGTTTACGAAATTAACTAGAGATTTATTATTCGATGAAATAATAAATCTAGTCGAGGATATGAGATTGTCTCGAAAGCAATATAAAATTGCTAGATTATGTGATTTAATCGCATTGTTGTTTGAATTATATATATGATTGTGTGTGATTGTTGTAGGTAGAAATTGGCTTAAGTGAGAATTAGAGCACAAGGGTAAAATTGTCATTTTGCCACCTAGTAAAGATTTATTATTCGATGAAATAATATATTGAGTCCTAAACATGGGAGGATCATGGGAATGGTAGTTAATTTGCTAAGTTATAGGAATTGATGAGTGCTAAATTGATTAGAATGGATTTAAGTGAGGATTAGAGAGAAGGGGTATTTAGGTCTTTTCATACATTTTAATAACCCTCAACTCAACACTCCAACATCAGCCAACACCACCTCACTTTCCTAAATTCTGAAACTTAGAAAAGAAAAAAAAAAAGGGTATAGAGAGAGAAGAGAGAGACTAGTGAGAGAGAAGGAGGAAGAAGAAAAGAGGAACTTCCACCCTAGTTCTTGTATGTAAGTTATTCTACCACAATCCTTCTCCATTTTTCATTTCCTATCTATTGATACTAGTTTCACCACCAATCTTTCTTCCTAACTCAAATCACCATTGATGACCTTTAGAGCTCATAGTGAAGAGAAATGGAGTTTTAGAACACTCAAAGCTTGAATTTGGTCCTTGAAGCTCTACCTTCAGATTAGAAGCTCAAAAACAACTCACCTTGTTGTTTGATTTTGGTTTGGGACAGTAGGAGAGGGTATTGGAGTAGTTGGTTCGATTTCGAAGCGAATGGAAGTGTTCGAAGCGAGTTCGTGAAGCCGGAACGTGTTCGTGCGTTACGGGTCGTTTGAACTTCGAAAGTCTCGGTGTTTCGTGATTCTCATCACGATAGGTGATTTTTACTCACGTTTAGGGAATTTACACTTTAAATTGATTGTGTTGAAATTCTAGAATCGATTGCTGTTTTGGTTTCGAAATGGTTTTAGAGGCAAAAACCGAATTTTAGAAAAACATCGTTTACGGTTTAATTTTCCAAATATACTTTGATTGTGATGTGAAGTTTGGTTTGATTGTGATTGTTTGGACTGGAATATGTTGTGAAATCTTCTGTTTTTCAGTTGGAATTGGTTTACGTTTCGGTTTGGAATCGATCGGAATCTCGAAACGGACGAAACGGAGTTAAAATGCTGTTTCTGTACAGGTAGCACGGACCGTGCGCCTCAGAGGCACGGACCATGCGTCCGGTAGACAAAAACCCACAAATTTTTTTACAGGTAGCACGGACCGTGCGCCCCCTGTGGCACGGACCGTGCGTTGCTCTCGGGTTCAAAATGCTGTTTTGTCTTTTCGTCGCTCCTTTTTGTTCCAAATCACTTCTAAACCTTTTCTCAACCAATTGGGATGATATTTACTTTATAAAAACATGATTTTAACATGTTCAAACTTGGTTTTTAGGAAATGTTATGGAACTTATCAATGTTTCAAAAAACCGAGGCTAGCCACATGTGAGAACATATGTTTTTCAAATCAAAACGGAACTTCATGTTCTACTATTGTAGTGGACATGATATATAAATTATATCATATCTGATTGACGGCCCAATGCGGGTATTAAATAAGATTGACGGCCCAATGCGGGTGTGATATATAAACTATATAGAATTGAGGTGACGACCTCCAGATGTTAGCATACTAAGAGAGGGAAGTCATGAGCCCTTATCTTAGGCCCCCTGAGATTTATTATTACTTTGCCTTTAAGAGTTGTACACTTATCGGCCAGATGTTGGGGTTCACTCAAGCTTCCTTGGGTTGTTGGTGATGTGCTAGAATTAATAAGGCTTTATTGTAATTCTTTTATTGAATTACCAGATTTTTTGCAATTCATTTGTAGAATTGCCAGATGGTTTTGTGATTCATATTGACTTACCATTTAAAGAGGAACTTTGTACTTAAACCGTGAGCGTAAATAGGGGTTCACTTAAGCTTTCGGAGTTGGTGACTTGCAAAAGATTAAAATGTAATATTGAAACTCATCACTTAATTAAGCTACTTTGGGTGGTTGGTGATGTGATAAAAGATGAAATGGACTATTTTGTAATTTATATTGAATTACGAATTAAAAAGGTTTTCATAATTGAACCGAGTGAATGTTAGGGGTCGCGGTAGAACTCAATGAGATATGTTATCTCACCCTATCATTTGGTTGGTGATGCGAGTAGGTGTCATGCAAGAAGAGGAGATTGAATATTTAATCCTTCAGTCTCTGATTATGTTATTCCCGTCGTCTTTGAAGTCGATATATGACTTGAGATAATTGAGTTATGTAATCGTTTCCGCTTTTTCCTTATTATAAGTAGGAAAGTTACTCTGATGTTTACTAAATTGTATATTCTTAGTATTTCTATTGATTAGAGATATTAGGGTGTTACACTATACAAGCTCAATAGGGGACCCGTAGCTAACAAAAGGTTAACCCCTGAATACCATAATTCCATTATAATAGGGAAAACCATAATGACACCAAAATAAAAATTAATCGTTAAATCTAAATCCGTGTGTGCAAAAGGTTAGCCCCTGAACACCACAATTCCATTGATTGGATTCTGATCAAACGTCTCACGTGTGTGCATCCTAATTTTGAACATTAATCGTTAAATCTAAATCGGATGATCCGATGATTACCGCATAAAATTGGTTCATCTTCTCTCGTAGTAATCTCGGATCTCGGTATTAAATACTTCACACGAGAATATTTATTCTCAAGAATACACATTGCCACACCAAAATTTTATTTAATTATTACACTAAGATTAAGTGGCACGAACAAACATTGGATATAAATTATGGTTTTTCGATTATAAAAAATAAATAAGTTTTATTTAACTTTAAATATGAGAATTTACATTTGTCAAAATTGTTATATATAATACCTTGAGTAAGAGAAATTAAATTGTTAGGATTAAGACTAACTAACACATTTATAATTCTGAAAAACAAATGGTGATCACTGCCTTTGAGGTACGGTACTTGCTCGTGAAAATCAATTTCTATCAAATCAACGAATCACCAAATAATACCAAAAGAAAAACACATTTTGAGCTTATTTGGTGCTTCGTGATTTGATCGAGATTCCTTCAGTATTATATAATACTCGTTATGAGAAAGTAAGTTTCTCTTGCTCTTGCTCTTTTTCAAGTTCCTCTTTGCATTTTCTTTTCTGCTACATAGTGGTCTATATATAGTTCTTCAAGTGTTACGAGATTGAAAGATTTTTTGAGAAGTTTGATCCCACCAACCGTGTTTATATACACATTCCATATTTCAGTCAACCCAAGCATTTAATTGTTCAACAAATAACTATTAATTATGAATAGATTTATAATTTTATTTACTAAACTCAACCCCTTATTTGGTCAAAAAGAAATTCAAAAGTTTCATACATTAAATTTTTGTATTTAGTAACTTTGAGAAAAATTAAAAAACAAAAAAATAATATTTAATACTAACATACTTACCTTTATAAAATTAAAAAAAATACATATAAGACTTAGTTTATTTATATAATATCTTAATTCAAATATTTAACAGATTACAATGAATTTTGATTTTAATAAAATAATTAATACTGATCTAGTATAATATTCTACTAGTTAACTTTATAGTTAACAATATCAAATTTTGTACTTCAAAATTTATCTATATATTTATGAAATATATTTATCATATATAAATATGATATATCTCAGTCAAAAAAACCCATAAAATAGTTTCTCAAATGTGATCTCCCCAAAAATGTTACACACACTTCTGGATAAGAATATAGAGGACAGGTGTAAGATCCCTATTCTTCTAGTCGACATAAAGATTAGTAATAACTTTTAGATTGAATATTAGAGAACGTGTAAGCGTTTTGGACCGAGAGAATTACTTCGACTCTCAATCAACTCATCGAAATAAACCAAGCATATCCATAAGGATAGAATAAACTGAAATCTAAATTTCGTATCATACAAGAGTCATCAGGTCTAAATACAGAATAGTTCTATATACATAGATAGATATATAAATGTTGTATGGAAAATTTGAATAAACTCGAAAAATATATAAGGTTCTGATATCTTTAATAAAATTACATATTGAGTTTTCCAATAAAACGTAATACAATGACATTAAGAATCGTCCATAATATCTTCAACAAAAAACCCTAAGTCTGCTTAACTCAAGACTTTGACTCTTTACCTTCAAGAATATCCATTATAACCTGTAAAATAAACAACAATGATAAGATCAGATTTCAAAGAAATTCCTCTTTGGTACCTCGCCATAACTCGTACGATGTCTTTTATTTAGTTTACTTCTAGACGCACCCGCAAATGAATCTATACAAGCTCAATAGGGGACCCGTACCTAACAAAAGGTAACCTCTGAATACCATAATTCCATTTAAATAGGGAATACCATAATGATACCGAAATAAAAATTAATCATTAAATCTAAATCTGTGTGTGCAAAAGGTTAACCCTGAACACCACAATTCCATTGATTGGATTCAAATCAAACGTCTCACGTGTGTGCATCCAAATTTTGAACATTATTCGTTAAATCCAAATCGGACGATCCGATGATTACTGCATAAAATTGGTTCATCTTCTCTCGTAGTAATCTCGGATCTCGGTATTAAATACTTCACACGAGAATATTTATTCTCAAGAATACACATTGCCACACCAAAATTTTATTTAATTATTACACTAAGATTAAGTGGCACGAACAAACATTGGATATAAATTATGGTTTTTTGATTATAAAAAATAAATAAGTTTTATTTAACTTTAAATATGAGAATTTACATTTGTCAAAATTATTATATATAATAGCTTGAGTAAGAGAAATTAAATTGTTAGGATTAAGACTAACTAACACATTTATAATTCTGAAAAACAAATGGTGATCACTGCCTTTGAGGTATGGTACTTGCTCGTGAAAATCAATTTCAATCAAATCAACGAATCACCAAATAATACCAAAAGAAAAACACATTTTGAGCTTATTTGGTGCTTCGTGATTTGATCGAGATTCCTTCAGTATTATATAATACTCGTTATGAGAAAGTAAGTTCCTCATGCTCTTGCTCTTTTTCAAGTTCCTCTTTGCATTTTCTTTTCTGCTACATAGTGGTCTATATATTGTTCCTCATGTGTTACGAGATTGAAAGATTTTTTGAGAAGTTTGATCCCACCAACCGTGTGTTAGCCTGTAATTTCGACAGGCTTCATTAAAGATGGTCAACATGGCCTGACTTATATTTATTTCACAAAAACCATATTATTTCGACAAAGAAAATGGTCATGCGCAAGGTAAACTCGACAAGTTTCCAGGGAAGCAAAAGCAAGAGAGAGGAAAATCGACACAGGCTTTCGACAGACAGAAATCAGGGCAGTTATGCGTTGAAGACTAGCAGTTGGTCGAAGCATGACAGAGCGGTTTCGGTCGAAAATAGGAGCGGTTACTTGGTCGAAAGTAAGAGCGGTTACTTGGCCGAAAGTAGGAGCAGTTACTTATTTTCAAATTGTTAGGCAGTTACTTAGTTCGAATTTCCCCCCTTTTCCCTTTGTATAAATAACTGTTTCTGAGAAGAAACAGGGGTCGCGAAAATCACAATACACACCCGATTCCTGAAACTCTAACTTCCAAGCCAGAGCGAAAAACGAATGGAAGAATCCCTGTATGTGATCGTGTACCATTTTTATGATTCAATGCAAAGGCAATTCTTTTCTTTTCAATTCTGTTAATCATTTGCAAATCGTCCCCTTTTCTACATTTTCTGAAACAAAAACTTTTGCAATTCAAAGGCAATTGCTTTGAGATTTTTCTAGTTTGATCTAACAAACCTTCTAATAAAACTAGTGATTGTTTGCTAAAAACACCAGCAAACAAATTGGCACGCCCAGTGGGACTTTGCCTTTGATTTTGTTCATTTTCGTACTAACTTATTTGTATTCGCTGTTGTATTCACTTAAGAAGTGGTAAAATGGTTCGTTCTGGTACGAATAATGCATCTAGTTCCAACCCTGTGGTTTCACAAGGGCAAGGGACAACAATGGATTCTGCAAGCATTAGCGCAGGACCATCATCGTCGATAACCGTTCCTTCATTATCAATGACTAATGTTGGTTCAACGCAGTCAGAAATGGCATCTTTGCCTATGTCTTTGCCGTTAAGTGCAGGGCTTCATAGCCCTCACATGGCAATGGGAAACGGTTTAGACCCACGTTTGAATGACGTGTATCTACCCCCATTTCCTCTGGGAATGTATGGCATGCCTACTGGAATGCCACATATTTCGACCTTTTCCCCTACACATGTCTCTTCTGAGAGCGTATTTGGTTGAAATCCCCCAGCATTAACCAATACGTCTTTGTTGGCCTTAAGACAGCAAGTAGACGAGAGTAATCACGATATGGTTAATATGCTTACCCAACAAATTGGTACAGTTTTCAATCCATTGATTCAAAATACTAATAACAGTTACCAAATGTTGGCAAATCAGATGAGTAGGATTGCAGACTTTTTTGGGGTTCCAGCGGTTAATAATAGGCACGTTCCTATTATTGCGGGTAATGCGTCGCCAGTTAACCCCCAAGAAGCAGTTGCAGTCGAAGCGTCGACAGTTGTAGGCGAACTACAAGGGACGGTAAACCACGTCCCTGAAGTAGTTGTGGTAAATAGACACCAGAACGCTGATGAAGTTGTTCGACAAATGCAACAACACAATGCTGGCGTAGAGAACAATATAGCTACTTTAGTCGAAACTATTTTGGCGCAAAATGGCCTTAACATAGGTCTACAAAGGCCTAACTTCGTATCACCATTATGTGAATATGTATTACAAACTGAGTTACCAAGGGGATGGAAAGTTCCCAAGTTTACTAAGTTTGGTGGTGATACAAATGAGTCCACAGTCGAACACATTGCTCGTTTCTTGACTGAGGCTGGGGACTTAGCACAAAATGAGAATTTGAAGATGAAATACTTTCCAAATTCTCTAACTAAAAATGCTTTCACTTGGTTCACGACCTTACCCCCTGGTTCTATGTACACATGGGGGCAATTAGAAAAGGCATTCCATGCACAGTTTTACATGGGCCAGTCGAAAATTAGTCTTAAAGAATTGGCTAGTGTTCGGCGCAAAATGCCTGAAACTATTGATGATTACTTAAACAGATTCAGGCTGTTGAAATCTCGTTGCTTCACACAAGTCCCTGAACATGAGCTTGTCGAAATGGCTGCTGGTGGCCTTGATTACTCAATTAGAAAGAAATTAGACACATCTCATTTGCGAGATATGGCTCATTTGGCTGATAGAGTTCGACAAGTTGAAAGGCTTAGAGAGGAAAAATCTAGGTCAAATAGGTATCATAAAAAAGAAAAAGTGGCATATGTCGAAGAAGAATTTGACGTTACATATAGTAATGTCGAAGAAGAGGAGATAGACGTGGCTGAACTTAAGCCTGGTCCTCCTTATACCTGTAAATTATTAAGGCCTGCGAATGGGAATAACCCTGTAGAGCCTAAGGATGATAGATTTATGCCTAAGACCTATACTTTTGATGTTACTAAATGTGATGAAATTTTTGATCTTTTAGTAACTGATGGTCAAATATTAGTGCCTAAAGGCCTTAAAATACCAACTCTTGACCAAAGAAAGAAAAAGGGTTATTGTAAGTTCCATAATTTTTTGGGACATAACACTGACCGTTGTGTGCTCTTCAGGGATATTGTGCAAAAAGCAATTGACGAAGGAAGACTCAAATTTGCTGATAAGAAAATGAAGCTCCTATGCAGATTGATGTTGATCCATTGCCTAAGGCTGAAGCTATGTACTCTGAACCTGTCGAAGCTGATGTAGGAATGGTGGATGCTCAAATGGCAGACCCTCCTAAGTGTGTTAAGACTGCCACCGAGAAATTAAAAGGTTTTATGTATGCTGAAGGTAAGAAACAGGAAGTGACCCTAAAAGAATATGATGAGAAGATACATGCTGTGTATCCAAAGGCTGAGGAAGAGTTGATAGATTTCCTCAATCGGTGTAAGTGGAATAACTCTGAAGTTATGCTTTGCCCAAGGTGTAGTGCTGTCTTCGATAAAGAAGCAGCTAAAGCTGTCGAAGGTTATCAGGATCAACAACAACGCAAAAGAAAATGGCTTGATAACAGGCCAAAATTTGACTTTGCAAAAGGAGATCTTCCTGGCTATGAGGCTAATGTGTCAGCAAAGCCTTCAACAAGTAAACAACAAATTGCTAAGGAGAAGTCCTCAGCAACAGGGTATTTGAAGCTGTCAACAGGTAAATCCTTTGTCCCAAGTGCTAGTGCTCCTGTCGAAGCGTGGGTACCCAATAATCAACGTGCTAAAGCTGTTAAGCCAGGTACTGATGCTATTAAGTTTAATTATAAGAATAACTATAAGGGTAAGAACCCTATGACTAGAACACAGTGGCGTCGTTACCAAAGACAACAGAAGAAGAAGGCACACTTTGACATTAACCAGGTTCCAAGTCATTTGGCTAATAATCAAGTTCCACGCAGCATGATAGTGGCGAAGAATGAGGTTCACAAAGCTGAAGTTGCCACAAAGAGGAATGCTGATGCTGCTAGTCATGTGTGTGCAGCGAATAAGGCCAAAGGCAAGGCTGTGGTAACAGAAAAGCCAAGAAGGCCTGCTCTTGAAAGAATATTTCCTCCATTGTCAACAGTGAAAGAAAGAAATGCTGATTTCGACATGGATGAAGACATGGAGTCTGATTTCAATGATTCTGAAGATGACCTCGACGTTGTTTGCAATGTGGTATCAATACTGCCTCTTGAGTACGATGTTATCAAGGTACCAAATAACGTTGAAGAAGATTTCACAGAGGACATGGCTCATCATAAGCCAATGTGTTACTATGTGATGAACGATGGTTGTGTCGAAGACCAAATGGCTACCTTCGAGAAGCCAGATATGAGTATGCAAAACCACTTGAAACCCCTGTATGTCCAAGCCAAGGTCAATGGTGTTGGAATTAACAAAGTGTTAGTGGATGGTGGAGCTGCAGTGAATTTGATGCCGCATGGTCTTTTGAAGAAGATTGGTAAGTTCGATACTGACCTCAGGCCACATAACATTGTCTTAAGCAACTATGAAGGCAAAACTGGCCATTCTTTGGGGGCCATTGAGGTAGACTTAATTGTTGGTTCCATAAAGAGGACTACATTGTTCTTAGTGATAGCCTCTAAAGCGAATTTTAATTTACTCCTTGGTAGAGAGTGGATCCATGGAGTTGGTGCTGTCCCTTCAACTTTGCATCAACGTTTAGTAATGTGGAAGGAAGATGGTTTGGTAGAGTATGTTGAAGCCGATCAGAGCTACTTCCGTGCTGATGTGAACCAAGTTACCAAGGAAAATTTTGAGAAACAAATGGCGAAGATTGCGCCATGTTCATCTTCTAATGAGGCATATGTTCCTGCGGATAATGTTTTTGCCTCAGTTCATCTTGACCCAAATTATGGTTTTGTTTGGGAAAGAGAAATAATGGGAGATGATAGTGTCTATCCTGATGGTGTTTTTCGACCAACGGGGTGGAACACTCGTTCTTGAAAGTGTTCTTATGTCAGTGCCCAATGCATGGGACAAAATTACGGCTTATATGGCCGAAAATAAGTTTAAAGCGGCTATGGAGGCCGAAATTATTCAACAAACAATGGCTGTCGAAGCCAGTGAGTTACATGAAGAAAATGGCATAGTCATAGATGAAAGACTTGACTGTATCTATGATAATGACCCATTAGGTTTCGAAAAGGATCCTAGAGATTCGACGAAGCATATGCAAGCTCAAGACCCGTTAGAAGAAGTTGATTTGGGAAATGGCTCAATAAAAAGGCCAACTTATATTAGTGCAAATATTGATGCTTCTCTAAAAACCCAAGTCATTACATTGCTAAGGGAGTTCAAAGACTGCTTTGCTTGGGATTACGACGAGATGCCTGGGTTAAGTCGAGAAGTAGTGGAAATGCAATTACCAATTCGACCAGGGAAGAAACCAGTGAAGCAAGTGCCAAGAAGATTTGCTCCTCAAGTGTTGGCTAAGATCAAAGAGGAAATCGAAAGGCTATTCAGAAACAAATTCATCAGAACTGCCAGGTATGTCGAATGGTTAGCCAATATAGTTCCTGTAATAAAGAAAAATGGGACTCTTAGAGTTTTCATAGATTTTAGGGATTTAAATAATGCATCTCCCAAGGATGAATACGCAATGCCTGTGGCAGAAATGCTAATAGATTCAGCAGCAGGATTTGATTATCTTAGTATGCTCGATGGTTATTCTGGGTATAATCAAATCTTCATTGCTGAAGAGGATGTGGCGAAAACTGCTTTTAGATGTCCAGGGGCATTGGGTGTTTATGAATGGGTAGTAATGCCCTTTGGCTTAAAGAATGCTGGTGCTACATATCAGAGGGCCATGAATTCTATGTTTCATGATTTTATTGATGATTTTATGCAAGTATACATAGATGATGTGGTGGTTAAATCTTCCTCAGAAAGTGGTCATTTAGACCATCTTCGCCGTTCTTTTGAAAGAATGAGGAAATATGGATTGAAATTAAATCCATTAAAATGTGCCTTTTGTGTACGTGCAGGTGATTTCTTGGGTTTTATAGTGCACAAAAAAGGCACTGAAATCAATCAAAATAAGACTAAGGCAATTATGGAAACGAAGGCCCCTTCGACCAAAAAGGAGTTTCAGTCGTTGCTGGGAAAAATCAATTTCCTACGAAGATTTATATCAAATCTAAGTGGCAAAACACAAGTTTTTTCGCCATTATTAAGACTGAAGAAGGAAGAAGAGTTCAAATGGGAACCAATGCATCAAGCAGCCTTCGACGAAATCAAGTCTTATTTGATGAAACCACCAATTTTGTTGCCTGTTATTAAACACAAAGTGCTCAAATTGTATATAGCAGCTTCTGATAGAACAATAGGTAGCATGTTAGCACAAGAAGATGATAGTGGTGTCGAAAGAGCCATTTATTACCTCAGTAGGGTCTTAAATGATGCCGAAACGAGGTACACTCCTATAGAGAAGTTGTGCCTTTGTTTGTATTTCTCGTGTACAAAGTTAAAGCAATATATAAAACCAGCTGATGTTTCTGTTTATTCGCATTTTGATGTTATTAAACACATGCTGTCGAAACCAATAATGCATAGCCGAATTGGTAAATGGGCTTTAGCTTTGTCAGAATACAACTTAACTTATCAACCTCTAAAATCAATTAAAGGACAAGTGGTTGCTGATTTCATAGTAGACCATTCTGTTGTCGAAGAAACATTAAGTTTTGTAGACGTATATCCTTGGAGGTTGTACTTTGATGGCTCAAGCCATAAACATGGAGTTGGGATTGGTATTTTAATAATATCTCCTACTAACATTCCAACAAAGTATAAGTTTAAAATTCGAGATGTTTGCTCCAATAATGAAGCTGAGTATGAGGCTTTAATAGTAGGCCTTGAAATTTTACTTGAGCTGGGGGCAAGTCATGTCGAAATAAAAGGTGACTCTGAGTTGGTTGTCAAACAATTGACAAGAGAGTACAAATGCATTAAAGAGCACCTTATTAGATACTTTGTTGTTGCCAATGCTTTGTTAAAAAGATTTGAGTCTGTTCACTTAGAACATTTACCACGAATTGATAATCAAGTGGCAAATGAATTGGCACAAATCGCTTCAGGCTATAAAGTTTCAAAACAAAGCCTGGAGGAGTTAATTGAAATAAAGGATAAAATCATTTCTAATGACTATTCTTCGTCACTATTGTCAACACCAACAACTGGGGGGGCAACAGATACAAACGCAAACGAGGAACTAGGCGTTGTCGAAAAACGTCAATTTTTTGGTGGCTTTGACTTAGCAGAAATTTTTGCTCTTGACAATATGACCAAAAATGATTGGCGAAGGCCTATTGCGGAATATTTGCAAAATCCCACAAGAAATACCAATAAAAAGGTAAAATACAGAGCTTTGAGCTATGTGATAATTGGAAACGAATTGTTTAAAAAGACTCCTGAAGGAGTACTAGTAAAATGTCTTAGTGAAAATGAGGCATATTCAGCAATTTCCGATACACATAGTGGAGCGTGTGGTTCACACCAAGTAGGCCACAAAAATGAAGTGGTTATTATTTCGACAGGGAATGTATTGGCCAACTATGCTGAAAGATTGCATAGAATTTGCTAAGGGATGCCAAGAGTGTCAAAAGCATGCTGGGATACAACATGTACCTGCAAATGAATTGCATGCCATAGTCAAACCTTGGCCATTTAGAGGTTGGGCTCTAGATGTGATTGGAGAGATAAAGCCAACTTCGTCGAAGGGCCATAGATATATCCTTGTGGGAATTGATTACTTCACCAAATGGGTTGAAGCTATACCTTTAGCCAATGTTGATCAGGAAGCAGTGATAAGGTTTATTCAAAATCATATCATTTATAGGTTTGGAATTCCAGAAACCATTACTACAGATCAGGGATCAGTTTTTACTGGTAGAAAAATGGTAGAGTTTGCTTCCGAAATTGGTTTTAAGTTATTAACTTCGACACCATATTATGCGCAAGCCAATGGACAAGTAGAAGCTGCCAATAAAGTTATTATTAATTTGATTAAAAAGCATGTTGGGCAGAAACCCAAGAATTGGCATAATACCCTTGATCAAGCGTTATGGGCTTGTCGAAATTCACCCAAAGAATCTATCAACACTACTCCTTATAGGCTAACATTTGGACACGATGCAGTGTTGCCTGTTGAAATTTGTCTACAATCAACAAGAATTCAAAGACAGTGGGAGATTCCCTCTGATTATTATTGGAATATGATGCTTGATGAATTGGTTGATTTAGACGAAGAAAGGTTATTAGCTTTAGATACGCTTATTCGACAGAAAGAGAGGGTAGCTAAAACTTATAACAAAAAGGTTAAGTTTAAAGCCTTTAATTCAGGCGATCTAGTGTGGAAGGTCCTATTGCCTGTAGATAAAAAAGATAGAGTCTTTGGTAAATGGTCCCCAAGTTGGGAAGGACCATTTAAAATTTTACAAGTTTATTCAAACGGCGCATATGAGGTCGAAGAGATTGGCGCTGATGAAAGAATTTTGCGTATAAATGGCAAATACTTGAAAAAGTACAAGCCAGCGTTGCAAGAAGTTAAAATAACGCTGGAATAAATATAAAGAAAGCGTAAAAACATGGCATTTAAGTTGCCAAAACATAGTCAAAGGCCGAAATTACAGGTTGTTCAAGTTCAAGGTTTGAATATGGAAACAACACTCAACAGTGGTGACATCAGGTATACAGCTATTTTACTCAAGTGCAAAGTTATTTCGATGATGAATTCAAAAATGTCTTTCTCTTCTTCCTCATCAAGTTCAGTCGAAAAAGACATTTTTGGGGGGCAATTTGTTAGCCTGTAATTTCGACAGGCTTCATTAAAGATGGTCAACATGGCCTGACTTATATTTATTTCACAAAAACCATATTATTTCGACAAAGAAAATGGTCATGCGCAAGGTAAACTCGACAAGTTTCCAGGGAAGCAAAAGCAAGAGAGAGGAAAATCGACACAGGCTTTCGACAGACAGAAATCAGGGCAGTTATGCGTTGAAGACTAGCAGTTGGTCGAAGCATGACAGAGCGGTTTCGGTCGAAAATAGGAGCGGTTACTTGGTCGAAAGTAAGAGCGGTTACTTGGCCGAAAGTAGGAGCAGTTACTTATTTTCAAATTGTTAGGCAGTTACTTAGTTCGAATTTCCCCCCTTTTCCCTTTGTATAAATAACTGTTTCTGAGAAGAAACAGGGGTCGCGAAAATCACAATACACACCCGATTCCTGAAACTCTAACTTCCAAGCCAGAGCGAAAAACGAGTGGAAGAATCCCTGTATGTGATCGTGTACCATTTTTATGATTCAATGCAATTTGTTCTTCTTTTCTTTACAATTCCTGCACCATTTACTGCTTCTTTTCTTTTCAATTCTGTTAATCATTTGCAAATCGTCCCCTTTTCTACATTTTCTGAAACAAAAACTTTTGCAATTCAAAGGCAATTGCTTTGAGATTTTTCTAGTTTGATCTCACAAACCTTCTAATAAAACTAGTGATTGTTTGCTAAAAACACCAGCAAACACCGTGTTTATATACGCATTCCATATTTCATTCAACCAAGGCATTTAATTGTTCAACAAATAAATATTAATTATGAATAGATTTATAATTTTATTTACTAAACTCAATCCTTATTTGGTTAAAAAGAAATTCAAAACGTTTCATACATTAAATTTTTGTATTTAATAACTTTGAGAAAAATTAAAAAACAAAAAAATAATATTTAATACTAACATACTTACCTTTATAAAATTAAAATAAATACATATAAGACTTAGTTTGTTTATATAATATCTTAATTTAAATATTTAACAGATTAAAATGAATTTTGATTTTAATAAAATAATTAATACTGATCTAATATAATATTCTACTAGTTAAATTTATAGTTAACAATATCAAATTTAGTACTTCAAAATTTATCTATATATTTATGAAATATATTTATCATATATAAATATGATATATCTCAGTCAAAAAAAACCCATAAAATAGTTTCTCAACTGTGATCTCCCCAAAAATGTAACACACACTTCTGGATAAGGATATAGAGGACAGGTGTAAGATCCCTATTCTTCTAGTCGACATAAAGATCAGTAATAACTTTTTGTTTGAATATTACAGAACGTGTAAGCGTTTTGGACCGAGAGAATTACTTCGACTCTCAATCAACTCATCAAAATAAACCAAGCATATCCATAAGGATAGAATAAACTGAAATCTAAATTTCGTATCATACAAGAGTCATCAGGTCTAAATACGGAATAGTTCTATATACATAGATAGATATATAAATGTTGTATGGAAAATTTGAATAAACTCGAAAAATATATAAGGTTCATATATCTTCAATAAAAGTACATATTGAGTTTTCCAATAAAACGAAATACAATGACATTTAGAATCGTCATTAATATCTTCAACAAAAAACCCTAAGTCTGCTTAACTCAAGACTTTGACTCTTTACCTTCAAGAATATCCATTATAACCTGTAAAATAACCAACAATGATAAGATCAGATTTCAAAGAAATTCCTCTTTGGTACCTCGCCATAACTCGTACGATGTCTTTTATTTAGTTTACTTCTAGACGCACCCGCAAATGAATCTATACAAGCTCAATAGGGGACCCGTAGCTAACAAAAGGTTAACCCCTGAATACCATAATTCCATTATAATAGGGAATACCATAATGATACCAAAATAAAAATTAATCGTTAAATCTAAATCCGTGTGTGCAAAAGGTTAGCCCCTGAACACCACAATTCCATTGATTGGATTCTGATCAAACGTCTCACGTGTGTGCATCCTAATTTGGAACATTAATTGTAACATCCCAAATTTGTAGTCGACAAAAACAAATTTGAGATATTTCCTTTAGCCATTCAGAGATGCACTTCTACGAATTCAAAAATTCGTAACTGATGAATCAATTATGAACAACTGGAATTATCAATTTGCTTTAAAACTTTATATTTTGATACATAAACAAATCCACAAATATTCATATAATTCCACTCATTACAAAAATTCGCTAATCCAAGTGCATTAATCCTAAACTTAAACTCGGCCATAACCCGATATCTAATACCGAGTACCCATCATGACCCATGAACTTCCTCAACATGATAGCCCCAAGCAGTTAGGGTCCTGAACTTCCTGAACAATCCTTAGACTTTACCTGTGTATCTGAAAAAAATCAACAATAAACAGTGAGATTACAAATCTCAATGAGTGACTCCGAGACCCCTTACGGTTCCTCTCATTCGTTCTCTTTTAGTTATCTTAATTATTTTGAAGACCGGCTCGAGAGACCAAATCACTCAATCCCTACGAGCCCTCTGATCCGGCAATCACTGCACGAATCATTATATTTTCCATAAAAATAATTTCTTTTTTATCTCTGGCTTAGCATAATCCGTGAAACGAAATCTCACGAGATCACAGAAACCCCAATCCAACATACCAATGAGGGATAATGCGGGGGCCTTGGCTTCTGGGCTCATGACTTCCCTCCACCAAGTATGCTAAATAACTCGTAGTCGTCACCCCGTTAATACATTATTAATCGCTGAACAATATTACACATGTTCAGGAAATCCATTTAAAACCTTTTAAGGGTCACAGAACAATATTACACATGTTCTGGACATCACTTTAAAACCATTTATGGGTTCCCACTCATTTATACCACATTCCGATCAACACATAATTCAATTAACGAACTCAAGTGACAAGTTATCATCCACCATACATAAACATAATTCAAATTCATGATATTTCAATAGACAGTCTAGGTGCAATAAGTTTTCAGCAAGTAAGTATAAACTTCGGAAAATTATTTGACCGACCAAACGACAACGAAATTCAACAAATGACCCCTCTACAAAAAGCTAATGATGTCTATTTTCTGAATATGACTTTTGTTTTGCAAAATGGTGAGCCAATAAGTACAGTTTCATCAAACAAGATACTATGTTCAGAAAAGGGAACAGCTACTGTGACCTAACTTGAAACTCTCTTAAAATGATCAATACTCATTCAAACTACATGGAACTTGAGTCTAAATCGTGCCCAATTAAGTCTAGTTTTCAATAAAATAAGAATCATTCAAAGATGAGTCCAAATGAAAATACCATGCCCGAAATACTGAACCCATACCCAGATTGTTTCCAGAATTTTAACCTAACTTGTGTCACCTATAACTCGAGTTATACAACTCCAAATGCAACCAAACCAGTCCAATTTGACAAGCATTAAGTGTAGTTTCTAAAAGGTAAACCACAAAATTTTTGGACATCTAGATTGTTCCCAGTTACTGTATAACCGAACCTACACCCAGTATAGTCCTAGATTTTTGATCTGACTTGTGAGTACAATTTCTCTAGTTATACCTATTGTGTAGAATATTTTGTCTATTTTCTAATGGTTCAAGTCCAACACTGATATGATGAGTATTCAGGGAGTTACGGCTAAAATACGGAGACTGGTTCGAAAACATTACTGTTACAAAACTGAAACTTGTAATTAATTTTTCTCCCTCAATATTCACTCAAATTAAGTGGTTCTTGCGCCTATCTTGAAGCATTTTATGTGTAGTTTCAAAAGAATCAAAAGCTAACTTCATAGGACATCTGCACAGTGAGTTACAGAGAAATTACCATGGGTTGCTCAAAATAGTTTTCTGCAGAATATTTTCCAGCAACCTTGTCCTTTCTTTAAGCTTCCTATGAGCTCGAATTTGACTCCCAAAATCCTACCTCTTGCTTCAATATTTCAACAACAGCTACTGAGACTCTAACTTCAAGCACTCAAACTCACATGCAAGATCCAATCAAGCATCCATGACCCTCAAATTCCAATTTTTGACAATTTTGAGCTTAAGGTTCATCAATGGTGAAATGAGGAGGTGTAGGATTTGGGTGTTGAAAAGGATATCAGTGAGTAGAGGAGAAGGAACTGAGAGTGATGGTGTCAAAACAAGCAACATGCATGAGATTTGGGTGATGGTGAGGATCTATGGTTCTCCTCTTCTCTCCCTCTCACGGTTCTCCTCACTCTCTCTCTTTTCTCTTGCTTTCTATTTTTCAACTGATTTTGTTTTCCTCTAGTGTGGGTGTGTGTTTAATAAATATGTTTTGTTTTTGTGTTGTTAAGTGAGCTGAAGGAAAACTAAATAGAAAAGGACCCTTTTACCCCTAAGTGATAAACACTCTACATTATTGTTAATACACTACCCCAATGCAACATAATTCCACAACATGGCAATATAACCTTGCTAATATATACTCAAGCAAGTTAAATTACTTAGTTTGACCATCAATTTACTATGAAAAGTTTGCTAATTTCAAATATCGAAATTAGTAAAATTGGGGATGTTACAATACACCCCAACTTGAAAATTTTTGTCCTCAAAAATTGTTCAAGTTATATATTACTACCGAATATCTACTCTCCTTTCAAATACTCAAGCAATTCCAATGAGGATGTTTCTACAACCACAATATGAAGGACTCTGATAAACTCCAATTTAGTACACTTTTAGATACACTTTTGGATCACTTTTAGAGCAATTATTAGTACTTATATAAATCATTGGCTTAAATTTGCTTTTTATTTTGCAGAAATAAAAATAGTATAAAAAGGAATAATATTCCAAATTAGAGCTATATATATATATATATATATATATATTGCCTTACAAGGGAGGCGCTGGATAAAAGAGAAGAGTAGGAAAGGGCATGGCCCAATTGCAATTGGATTGAAAAGGCCCAAGGCCAAGTTGAAATACACGGATGAATTAAGAGAAAAGAAAGGAAGCTTTGTGTGTTGAATTATAAAAGAGGAAAGGGATTGCCGTGAAGAGAAAGAAAGGAGCTCACGTGATCACCAAGAGATTTTGCACAAAACCCTAGGAAAGTAATATAAAAGGAAGATAGCACAACAATAAACGGGGGTTGGAAAAAAAGAATTGAGACGGCTGAGAATTTAGAGAGAGAAGAAGCACTACTGACGCACCAGACGCTAACAACAGCACTTTGAGAGTTTCCGGTACCCCTTCTTGACATCGTGAGAGAGTTTTGGAGCAGAATACAGAGACTGAATACAGGATCAGAATTTACTCAATCTCCGGGTTATTTTCATATTCTGTAATTCATGACTTTTAATTTTAATCCAATGTTCTTGAACACTATGGATAGCTAAATCCTCTTCTAGGGTCTTAGGTAGATATTGCTTGATTAGAGACCTTTTTATGTTTTAATTTATATTTTGAATTCCCAATTTTTATTTCAATTAATATTATCTTATTGTTTTATTACATAATTAGGACTGACAACCCTTTGCATGTTTATAATCAATTAGTTGATTAGCGACCGTACTACAACTAGTTGGTGGACCTATAGGATAATTGAGACTATAATTAATGAATGACCAAACTTTAATTTAGTCTTCCAATCATTCAACCTTTTTGTACTTCATGCTTTTCTTAAATTTAAATTCTAGCATGACCAAACTAGGATTAATTTAGGGAAAAGAATATTAATCACGAATGACCAAACGGATTAATAGGTTTAGTAAAGGGATTGGTAATTGAATAAAATAAGGGAATTCAGGTAGAATTAGACATAGAAGAATCGAAGCTAGCAAGTGAAACCGAGACCCTAGGCTTCTCTCCATTGATCGAACTTTACAATTTTAATTCTTGCTATTTACTTCGTCTTATTTTAGTTTCTACAATCACCAACATTCGTTAGTCTAAATAATAATTAATCTTAAGTAGTTTGGTGCTTATTAATTAATCCCTGTGGAGACGATATTTTTTATACTACTTCTGCAAGAGAGTACACTTGCTCTCAAGTGTGTTTTTAACACAACAAGTTTTTGGCGCCATTGCCGGGGATTAATTTAATAATATTAAACGGAAAAGATTTTTTATTGCTTTAGACCTTTTTTTTTTAATTATTTATTTATTTCTTGTTCTACTTTGTTTTATTTTAATTTAATAAAAACAAAAAAAAAATTAATTACATTTAGTTTAATTTTATTTGTTAGTTTTATTTTTATTATTATTACTCGTGCATGCTCACCCGCTCCCAAGAGCCTATTTTGATTTTTGATCCAGAAATTGAAAGAACTGCTCGAAGGATAAGAAAAGAGATAAGAGTGATGGCTGCCAATCCGAGAAGAACTCTTCGGGATTACTTCACTCCAACAGCAAATATCACTACGAGCATAGTCAATCCACCTATGCAAGCTACTAATTTTGAGCTCAAACCAAGCTTAATTCAAATGGTTCAGAATTCTACTATGTTCAGAGGTGCACCAACAGAAGACCCTCACACCCATCTTAGAAACTTCTTGAGGGTGGCAGACTCAGTAATTTGTAATGGTGTCCCTCCTGATGCAATTAGAGTGAGATTGTTTCCATGATCATTGGCTAACAAGGCATCTGCTTGGCTAGACTCTCAACCTGCTGAGTCCATTACCACTTGGGACCAACTGAAGCAGAAATTCTTGACCAAATATTTTCCTCCAGGTAAGACTACTAAGATTCGAGGTGCAATAATCAGCTTTGCTCAACTTGAGCAAGAATCTTTACATGAAGCTTGGGAAAGATTTCAAGACTTACTCCGAAGTTGTCCGCATCATGGATTTGAGAAGTGGCAATTGCTTGAATATTTTTGTAACGGATTAATAGGTTTAGTAAAGGGATTGGTAATTGAATAAAATAAGGGAATTCAGGTAGAATTAGACATAGAGGAATCGAAGATAGCAAGTGAAACCGAGACCCTAGGCTTCCCTCCGTTGATCGAACTTTTCAATTTTAATTCCTGTTATTTACTTCGTTTTATTTTAATATGGCTTGCGGGGGCTCTCTAATGAATGGAGAACCCGCGACAGTGTATGATTTAATTGCAGAGATAGCAGCCGATAATGCCCAATGGGAGACTAGTGATAGACACATTAAGAAATCAGCAGGGATGTACAAGGTTGACGATGACACTAGTGTTAATATAAAGCTTGAAGCTCTCTCTAAGCAGGTTCAATCTTTAATGAAGGTACAAGCTCAATCTACTCCCATAGTTACCTCCACAAGTGATATCACAAATAATCCCTGGGGAGGCCTAACTGAAGAAGTCAACTATCTTGGTCAGAAGAAAAGTGACTTAAGGCCTGGCATGCAAGATTCTTTAGTTAGATACATGGAAAAGGTTGGACATCCATGCATGGGTGTTTTAGCCAATTACATGGACAGAACCGATGACAGGTTACAATCTATTGAAGATTTAATAAAAGCACAGGGTCGACCATCTGCTTCAACTGAGGATGCAAATTATGTTCAGAATTCTAACCGGGGCCAAAATGATCCTTATTCAAACACTTACAATCCAGGTTGGAGAAATCACCCGAATTTCTCATGGGGAGGACAACAAAAGGGGCAAAACTCAAACTTCTATAAGCCTCCACATGTGCAAAGGCAAGAGGAGAAGAAGTTGGATACCAATGATGGGTTGGCAAGGTTTATGGAGCAGACAAATGGAAAATTTGAAACATTGGAGAAGAAATTTGGAAGCTTGGAGGGCCAAATTGGAGCCATGAACAATGAATTTGGAAGCTTGAAGGGTCAAATCTCAAATCTCATTACTGTGTTGTCTCAAAGGCCTCAAGGTTCACTACCTACCCAAACTGAGCCTAATCCAAGAAATGAGCATTGCAAGGCTGTCACTCTTAGGAGTGGCAAGGAGCTGGTTCAAGAAAACAATCAAGATAGGCGGGCGCCCGAGAAAGAAATACAAGCTTCTACTAAGGGGAGCACTTCTGAGGAAAGCAACAAGGAAAGCGAAAAATATGAGCAAGTAAAGGTAAATGTTCCTTATCCTCAAAGACTTAAAAATGAGCAACATGATAAGCAGTTTGCTAAATTTCTTGAAATATTTAGAAAATTACATATCAACATTCCTTTTGCTGAAGCTATTGCTCAAATGCCTAAATATGCCAAATTTTTAAAAGAAATTATTTCTAACAAAAGAAAGTTAGAAGGCTTTGACACAGTTAGGCTTAATGAGGAATGTTCTGCTATAGTTCTAAAAAAGTTACCGCCTAAGCTTAAAGATCCAGGTAGTTTTACTATCCCTTGTACAATTGGTAACTCTCATTTTGAAAAGGCTCTATGTGATTTAGGAGCAAGTATAAATTTGATGCCTTTTTCTGTTTTTAGAAAACTTGGTTTGCAGGAACCCCATCCTACTAATATCACTTTGCACCTAGCTGATAGATCCATTGCCCACCCCCGTGGAGTGGTGGAAGATGTTTTAGTTAAGGTTGATAAGTTTATTTTTCCCGCTGATTTTGTTGTTTTGGATATGGAAGAAGATGAGGAAGTCCCAATTATTTTGGGGCGCCCTTTCTTAGCCACAGGTAAAAGTTTAATTGATGTACAACAGGGAAAATTGACTTTGAGACTTGGAGATGAGGAAGTTGTATTTCAAGTTTTGAACTCATTAAAAAATCCCTCATCTTTTGCTTCTTGTAATTTTATTCAAGCTAAGGATATTAATGATGTGGTTACCTCTGAAAGTTTTGATGATTTTAGAATTCAAGACCCTCTAGAAAAAGTACTTACTGTGCAGGGACTTGGCATGTTGCAGGGTGGTGAGGAAGAAGAATTCTTAATGTTTTTGCAGGCTCACCACCCTCAGAAAAATTGGAGTAATCATAGATTTGAGGAATTGGAATGGGGTGATACTCCAAAGCCCAAACCTTCAATTGAAGAGGCTCCTGAGCTTGAATTAAAACCTCTTCCTTCAAATGTAAAATATGCTTTCTTACAACCCCCTTCCTCTTTGCCTGTAATTATTTCTGCAGATTTGACAGACACCATGGAGGATAAGCTTTTGAGGGTACTAAGAGCCAACGAAGAGGCCTTTGGATGGTCGATTCTTGATATAAAAGGCATTAGCCCCTCAATTTGCACCCACAAGATTTATATGGAGGATGATTATCAACCTCGGGCACTACCTCAACGACGCCTCAATCCTAACATGAAAGAGGTGGTCAAAAAGGAAGTGATTAAGCTTCTTGATGCAGGTATCATCTATCCTATCTCTGATAGTAAGTGGGTAAGTTCTGTTCAATGTGTTCCTAAAAAGGGAGGTACTACTGTAATGGAAAATGATAAAAATGAATTAATTGCAGTTAGGAAAACTACCGGATGGCGTATGTGCATTGATTATAGAAAATTAAATGATGCCACCCGAAAGGATCACTTCCCCTTTCCCTTTATTGATCAAATGCTTGAGAGAGTGGCAGGTCATGATTATTATTGTTGTTTGGATGGATATTCCGGTTATTTGCAAATACCAGTGGCTTCCGAAGATCAAGAAAAAACTACTTTCACTTGCCCATATGGAACATTTGCATATAAAAGGATGCCATTCGGTTTATGTAATGCCCCTGCCACTTTCCAAAGATGCATGATGGCTATTTTCTCTGACTTGGTTGAAAAATGCATTGAGATATTCATGGATGATTTTACTGTTTTTGGACCCTCTTTTGAGGATTGTTTACATAACTTGAATTCAGTGTTGCAAAGATGCAGGGATACTAATTTAGTGCTCAATTTGGAGAAATGTCAGTTTATGGTGCAAGATTGCATTATTTTGGGACACAAGGTGTCTACTAAAGGCATTGAAGTTGATCCCGCAAAGGTTGAGGTAATTGCAAAGTTGCCCCCACCCAATTCTATTAAGGGGGTTCGTAGTTTTCTAGGTCATGCTGGCTTCTATAGGCGGTTTATTAAAGACTTCTCAAAAATTGCAAAGCCTATGACTGACCTCTTGGTTAAGGAGGCCACTTTTGATTTTTCTGACACTTGTTTGAAGGCTTTTAATTGTTTAAAGGAAAAATTAATTAATGCCCCTGTTGTTGTTGCCCCCGATTGGTCACTTCCCTTCGAAATTATGTGTGATGCCAGCGATACTGCTGTGGGGGCTGTTTTGGGGCAAAGAAAGAATAAGGTATTCTATACCATTTACTATGCTAGTCGCACTCTTGATGATGCTCAAAGAAATTATATTACCACAGAGAAAGAGTTGCTAGCTGTAGTATTTGCATTTGACAAGTTTCGTCATTACCTTGTTCTTTCTAAAGTTATTGTTTATACTGATCATGCTGCTATTAGATATTTGCTTGGAAAAAAGGATGCAAAACCCAAGTTAATCAGGTGGATTTTGTTGCTACAAGAGTGTGACTTGGAGATTAGAGACAAGAAAGGCTCAGAGAACATTGTAGCTGATCACCTCTCAAGGCTCGACCATAGTGTGATGCAGGCCTCAAATGATGGGGAGATCAAAGAGGTTTTCCCTGATGGGAGACTTCTAGCTATTTCTACTATTCCTTGGTTCGCAGACATCGTCAACTACTTGGTGGGTAAGGTTGTTCCCCCTGATTTTTCCTTTCAGCAAAAGAAGAAATTAATTTCTGATGCTAGACACTACTTGTGGGATGACCCCTACCTATTTAAAGTTTGTGGAGATAAGGTAATTAGGCGTTGTGTGCCTATGGATGAGGTAACTTCTATCCTTGAGCATTGTCATTCTAAAGAGGTAGGTGGCCACTTTCGCCCAAATAGAACTGCATATAAAGTTTTACAATGTGGTTTTTATTGGCCTACAATATTTAAAGATGCTCATGTTTTTGTGAAAGCTTGTGATAGTTGTCAAAGGAGTGGCAATATTTCTAGGCGTCAAGAGATGCCATTAAATAATATTTTGGTTTGTGAGATATTTGATGTATAGGGTATTGACTTTATGGGGCCCTTCCCTAAATCTTTTTCAAATCAATATATTCTTGTTGTTGTAGATTATGTGTCTAAGTGGGTGGAAGCTGTAACCTTACCCACTAATGATGCTCGCGTGGTGGTGAAATTTTTAAAGAAAAATATTTTTTCCAGGTTTGGCACTCCCCGAGCCATTATTAGTGATGGTGGCACTCATTTTTGTAATAAACAATTTGAAAATCTTTTGAGCAAATATGGTGTCACTCATAAGGTAGCAACTCCTTACCACCCACAAACTAGTGGACAAGTTGAAATTTCAAACCGAGAGCTGAAAAGGATTTTAGAGAAGACAGTTAGTGCATCAAGAAAAGATTGGTCTTTGAAACTTGATGATGCACTATGGGCCTATAGAACTGCTTTTAAAACCCCCATTGGGATGTCTCCTTACCGCCTTGTTTTTGGAAAGGCATGTCATTTACCTGTTGAATTAGAGCATAAAGCACTTTGGGCTTTAAAATTTCTAAACTTTGATGCTCAGCTTATAGGTGAAAATAGGTTGCTGCAGCTCGATGAATTGGATGAGCTCCGTCTGGGAGCTTATGAGAATGCCAAGTTATATAAGGAGCGGACTAAAAAGTGGCATGATAAGCGCATCCAGCAGCGTGAATTTCATGTTGGTGAGAAAGTTTTAATTTATAACTCACGCTTGCGTCTTTTTCCACGAAAGTTGCGCTCAAGGTGGTATGGACCCTACACTGTTACTCAAGTTTTTCCTTATGGAGTTCTTGAGGTATCTCATGAAGATGGTGCCACTTTTAAAGTCAATGGTCAGCGTGTGAAGCATTTTGAGGAAGGGTTACTCCAAGTGAGCTATGTCACTGCCCTCAAGGATTGACCCTACTACCGTCAGGCTCGGGACGTTAAACAAGCGCTTCGCAGGAGGCAACCTGTGTTTTATTTCCTCTTATTTTTATTTTGTTTTGTTTTTTTTAGGAATTAGCTCATTCTGCAAGCTCTCTCAGGGAAGTCACTCTCACTCTCTCTCTCATTTATTTCCTTTTGTTTCTATTTGATTATTTTGCATTGAGGACCATGCTCCATGCTAGTGTCGTGGATGATAGTTTATATTGTCACTATATCTCTATTAATGCACATACCCACTATATATGTTGATAGCATTTTTTCTGGCTTGTTTTGCATAAACTATGCTTAAATTGAAAAAAAAAATAGAGATTTTGCCTTTAGGGGATCCCATAATTAGTTCACTTGACAGACTTGTGCTTAATTGTAACTGTGGGGTTGTCCTTAGGATGCTGATAATTAGCATTTGTCCCTCTTGAGTACTTTTTGTGAACTAGCTTCTAAATGTGAGATCTGAGCCTTCATAAGGGGATTGATACTAAATCATAAATTTTTACCCCTTTTCTTTCTATGAGTGTGTTTCCCAATTTGCTACATTCTAGAATTTGTCTTTTGACCGTTTCACGGCGAAAATTGATTTGCATCATGTAAAAAGATTTGGGGAGTTAGGTATTTTTCTGGCCTCAGAGTGTTTGTTGAAATTATCCATTAGTTGTCCCCTTTGAGCCTATTTGTTATATTTTTTCTTTGGTAACCAGATATAATTTTTTCTTTTTTGTTTGTGGTAACCATTTGAAATTGAATGTGGAGCAACTATTGAAAATTACAATTTCGTCCTATATTGTCAGGACTGAAATTTCGTCCTATACTTTAGTTATCTATCTTGTTAGGATGAAGGGAAAAGAAGAAGTGAATCATGTCTTACAAAAATTTTCATACAAAGGAAAGAAAATAGGAGTTATCATACACTTACCTTTTCCTCCTATGAAAAAAAAAAAGTGAAAAAAAAGAATTGAATTGTCTACTCAAGAAAGAGCCAAAAGGAACATCAAAGGAATGAAAGAGCCAAAGGGCAAACCCAAAAAAAAAAAAAAAAAAAAAGAGTCTACTCAAGAAAAAAAAAAATCAAAAAGAGTCGACTCAATAGCAAAAAAAATAATGAAGAAATAGAAGTGAAATTAGTTTGGAGTTTGGACAAAAATTGTAAAATAGATAGGAGCTCCATATTTGGTTTCAAAGATTACTATTTGTTTCCTGTTTTTTTTCAGCCTTTTGATTATCCCTTTCTTCTTGTTTCCTACCCTGCATGAATTCACCCTTGGCCCCATTACAACCCATGAAACCCCATCTTTTTTGCATGCATGTGAACTATTTAGTGGAGATTTGGTCAAATTACAAGCTTATGGTAATGTACATTTTGTTGAAACTTGAGTGTATTTTCCCTAGTCCCTAAACACTTAGAGAGATTGTGAGCGAGTGCCCTTGTTCGCAAAAATGTATTCTTCAGGGACATGAGCCTCTAATTGGGCAACCTCTTGACACCTCATATGTGCTATATTTTCTATTGTCTCTTATTGTGCTTCTGATTTTGGGTCTCTTATTTGGCTGTCTCTATTACTTATTTGAAAATTTTATTGAGCCAGGAAATTTGCTTGAGGACAAGCAAAGGTCAAGTGTGGGGGAGTTGATAAACTTAAATTTAGTGCACTTTTAGATACACTTTTGGATCACTTTTAGAGCAATTATTAGTACTTATATAAATCATTGGCTTAAATTTGCTTTTAATTTTGCAGAAATAAAAATAGTATAAAAAGGATGAATATTCCAAATTAGAGCTATATATATATATATATATATATATATATATATATATATATATATATATATATATATTGCCTTACAAGGGAGGCGCTGGATAAAAGAGAAGAGTAGGAAAGGGCATGGCCCAATTGCAATTGGATTGAAAAAGCCCAAGGCCAAGTTGAAATACACGGATGAATTAAGAGAAAAGAAAGGAAGCTTTGTGTGTTGAATTATAAAAGAGGAAAGGGATTGCCGTGAAGAGAAAGAAAGGAGCTCACGTGATCACCAAGAGATTTTGCACAAAACCCAAGGAAAGTAATATAAAAGGAAGATAGCACAACAATAAACGGGGGTTGGAAAAAAAGAATTGAGACGGCTGAGAATTTAGAGAGAGAAGAAGCACTACTGACGCACCAGATGCTAACAACAGCACTTTGGGAGTTTCCGGTACCCCTTCTTGACATCGTGAGAGAGCTTTGGAGCAGAATACAGAGACTGAATACAGGATCAGAATTTACTCAATCTCCAGGTTATTTTCATATTCTGTAATTCATGACTTTTAATTTTAATCCAATGTTCTTGAACACTATGGATAGCTAAATCCTCTTCTAGGGTCTTAGGTAGATCTTGCTTGATTAGAGACCTTTTTATGTTTTAATTTATATTTTGAATTCCCAATTTTTATTTCAATTAATATTATCTTATTGTTTTATTACATAATTAGGACTGACAACCCTTTGCATGTTTATAATCAATTAGTTGATTAGCGACCGTACTACAACTAGTTGGTGGACCTATAGGATAATTGAGACTATAATTAATGAATGACCAAACTTTAATTTAGTCTTCCAATCATTGAACCTTTTTGTACTTCATGCTTTTCTTAAATTTAAATTCTAGCATGACCAAACTAGGATTAATTTAGGGAAAAGAATATTAATCACGAATGACCAAAACGGATTAATAGGTTTAGTAAAGGGATTGGTAATTGAATAAAATAAGGGAATTCAGGTAGAATTAGACATAGAAGAATCGAAGCTAGCAAGTGAAACCGAGACCCTAGGCTTCTCTCCATTGATCGAACTTTACAATTTTAATTCTTGCTATTTACTTCGTCTTATTTTAGTTTCTACAATCACCAACATTCGTTAGTCTAAATAATAATTAATCTTAAGTAGTTTGGTGCTTATTAATTAATCCCTGTGGAGACGATATTTTTTATACTACTTCTGCAAGAGAGTACACTTGCTCTCAAGTGTGTTTTTAACACAACAGACTCAATCTAGACTCATCCACTTTAACAATACTAACAATACTATCAATCGAATATCTACTCTTGGAGCCTTTTAATATAAGGGAAGGAAGGGCGAGGGACTCACCCCAACTTAGGATGACCATAAGCATCAATTTCCAGGTGACATCCTATTTTTAGACATTATTTTTAAAACATAGACACCTTAGTTTCATGAATTTCTAGTATGTGATTTACTAGCTAGAGAAATAAACTCTTAACTACTACATATATCCATATGGATAATCCAATAGAACCAAAATCATCATTACATAAACATTAGTCACTTTTATTTAATTATAAGGAAGAGAATAAGTCATAGAAATCATACTTCAAGTTAGCATATGAAATTCAACAAATGACAATCATTCCATGCGCTTGTTTCCTAAGGACATCATTACTAGCACATATATCTTTATGAATTCCATAATAATCCAAACAATATACAAGCAAGCATAGGTACATCGGATAGACAATCAATCGGTTTAAAATATGAGGGTCATTCAATGAGCCTAAGTGACATGTTTCCCAATCACGATAAGGATTCATGTATCGCAATGATGTTTTGCTATGTATCTAGTATAATGGTTAGAATAGAGTAAGAATCATTCTTAGACTAAGTTAGAACACAATCATTCTCATACATTGTGCTAAAATCAGAACATTAATTTAGCACATACTTACTCTATTGACTCATAGCCATTAGTATACTGAAACGAAAATCTCGCCTTGACTCGCCAAATAGACTATAGTCACGACAACTTACTGTTAACCTTCATAAATCCGAGGTTGATGACTAGAACTCTACCACCGTAGTGGAGATTTGAGTAGTATAACGGATATAAGACTATCACACCCTAACACTGCTTAGTATTCTAGCTTCTTTTTACTAACTAATATACTAGTATACTCTTCCCACATCGCACCCCTTCTGGGTAGTAAGCTGTGGAACATTTCCTTTCGGTTTCTCTGAGACACCGCTAGTGTTTTAGGTTAGACTCTAACACAAACGATGTTCATGACTGATTCACAACTGAGTAAGGTTTGTAGAAAAATTTCTTAAAAATGTTTTGGATATAATATAATTTTCTCACATACCCATAGGAGTCAGTCTCATCACTAACCCGAAATACTAGTAAGGTGTGTCCCCAACCTCATGAATTGGTATTTGGAACTCAACCCTAAAATCTGATAACCTTACACGGGGTCTGAGTTTTTAGAGACTTATATGTCAAACGACTTCTCCAAAACCAACTATCCTTTTGGATAACCATACTGAAATTGTATAACTACCCAGATAATAAGGGATTAAAAACTCTGGGTATTAGAAGTTTTACTAGTGAGACATAAAGGAGTCCTTAGAAGGTAAAATTCGTTTGCATTCTATGAATTTCTTGACTTATCAATTAACCTCGGCGTAACGATTACTCTCGGATTCGATATGAAATTGGAATAGCGGTGGTACCAAAGAGATTTTGAAAGCGGAAGAATTATTTAAGGAATCAAACGAGTGCACCATTAGTGTCTCCGTACTGATTCATAAAGTTGAGTTTTAAAAATATCATTAAACATTTCCTTGGTCCTCCTTCTTTTCGAATCCCATAAATATCCGAGCATAATCATTACGACTTCTTTAATAAATAAATTCTTTTTTTTTTTTTTGAACGGGTCCTACTCCTAGAATAACAATCGTGATAGACACTTAGGTAACTTTGAGCTTCGTTCTCGTTCGGCATAAAAGTTGGGGCCTAATAATCTAAGGCTTCTGAAGACTCTTCTGATTGCGGAAAGGCTATTGCTACCTACCATTTCCAAGAAATAGATATTTTTGGGAAACTACAATGAATATTATTGTAAATCGGTGTCTAGCTAGGAGCTTAATCTTATTGGCTGGAAGTCCTTTTTCCAACTTCCTGTGCACTGGAAGGTTTATGCTCTACGAACGCTTTAGGGTTTAGCAACTCAAGGTAAGGAAGGAGTACAATTCAGAATATAACTAGAAACACAGTTCAAAATCTTTTCAGATGTGTGGACACTTTCGTTAGCTTTCCAACACATCTCGGAACATAAAAATCGGAGTTCCGGGTTAGAAGTTATGAAGAAAACAAGTCGGAAAACTGGCGAAAATTTTTCACAGGCTTAGAGTGGCATGCACTTAATCAGAGGGTTGTAATAATGTCACTTCTACCTACATCACATGGTAGCCCCCCTTTATGAAGGGAATTGGTTCACGAATCTTGATCGGGAACTAATGTGATCAACATTGAGTGGTTCTGCTTGCCAATAATTAGAATGAACTATTGTTTACTAGGTTGGCTTCATAACGTTTCATAAGGTGGCTCGGAGGAAAATGAACCTAATCTATACTCATGGCGATCCGAACAGATTTCTCTAGCTGCGACATAAGCTGGGGTTTACTCGGACCATAAGGTCAGGTTAATTGCTAAATAGTATTTCAGTAACTGAGAGGCTGACTTAGCAACTGCCAGGATTTCGGGGTGTCTGATAATCTTAACGAATCTTAGGTCACTGGCACTACTACGACTAAAGGCTTTGCTCAACTGGCAACTCTCTGAAAGAACCACAATGACTTACATTACAGCACAACGCTTGCATCGGTTTCAATGACTGAACAGGCGCCCACAGTTTCCTCGAACTAACATGGATATCCACTTCTTGCTTTGGAATACCATCTGTAGCCCTCTGCTTCTGCTGCACGCTCTGATGAAATGGGAACGCTAAAAATCCTATGGTTTAGGGTTTTGGACATTTTCTGGGCTGAGGCAACAAATCGTCATTATTCTCAGTACGTTGCATGAAATATTGAGTGGATCCAAGCTCAATGTCTCACACAAAATACTGAAAGGTTCTGACATTTGATTGTCTAAGTCCCTAGCTGGCTCGATCTAACCTCTTTGACCATAAAGTCTCTAAGTCCGACTAGGTCGAACTGCTCTGATACCAAAATGTAACATCCCAAATTTGTAGTCGACAAAAACAAATTTGAGATATTTCCTTTAGCCATTCAGAGATGCACTTCTACGAATTCAAAAATTCGTAACTGATGAATCAATTATGAACAACTGGAATTATCAATTTGCTTTAAAACTTTATATTTTGATACATAAACAAATCCACAAATATTCATATAATTCCAGTCATTACAAAAATTCGCTAATCCAAGTGCATTAATCCTAAACTTAAACTCGGCCATAACCCGATATCTAATACCGAGTACCCATCATGACCCGTGAACTTCCTCAACATGATAGCCCCAAGCAGTTAGGGTCCTGAACTTCCTGAACAATCCTTAGACTTTACCTGTGTATCTGAAAAAAATCAACAATAAACAGTGAGATTACAAATCTCAATGAGTGACTCCGAGACCCCTTACGGTTCCTCTCATTCGTTCTCTTTTAGTTATCTTAATTATTTTGAAGACCGGCTCGAGAGACCAAATCACTCAATCCCTACGAGCCCTCTGATCCGGCAATCACTGCACGAATCATTATATTTTCCATAAAAATAATTTCTTTTTTATCTCTGGCTTAGCATAATCCGTGAAACGAAATCTCACGAGATCACAGAAACCCCAATCCAACATACCAATGAGGGATAATGCGGGGGCCTTGGCTTCTGGGCTCATGACTTCCCTCCACCAAGTATGCTAAATAACTCGTAGTCGTCACCCCGTTAATACATTATTAATCGCTGAACAATATTACACATGTTCAGGAAATCCATTTAAAACCTTTTAAGGGTCACAGAACAATATTACACATGTTCTGGACATCACTTTAAAACCATTTATGGGTTCCCACTCATTTATACCACATTCCGATCAACACATAATTCAATTAACGAACTCAAGTGACAAGTTATCATCCACCATACATAAACATAATTCAAATTCATGATATTTCAATAGACAGTCTAGGTGCAATAAGTTTTCAGCAAGTAAGTATAAACTTCGGAAAATTATTTGACCGACCAAACGACAACGAAATTCAACAAATGACCCCTCTACAAAAAGCTAATGATGTCTATTTTCTGAATATGACTTTTGTTTTGCAAAATGGTGAGCCTATAAGTACAGTTTCATCAAACAAGATACTATGTTCAGAAAAGGGAACAGCTACTGTGACCTAACTTGAAACTCTCCTAAAATGATCAATACTCATTCAAACTACCTGGAACTTGAGTCTAAATCGTGCCCAATTAAGTCTAGTTTTCAATAAAATAAGAATCATTCAAAGATGAGTCCAAATGAAAATACCATGCCCGAAATACTAACCCATACCCAGATTGTTTCCAGAATTTTAACCTAACTTGTGTCACCTATAACTCGAGTTATACAACTCCAAATGCAACCAAACCAGTACCAATTTGACAAGCATTAAGTGTAGTTTCTAAAAGGTAAACCACAAAATTTTTGGACATCTAGATTGTTCCCAGTTACTGTATAACCGAACCTACACCCAGTATAGTCCTAGATTTTTGATCTGACTTGTGAGTACAATTTCTCTAGTTATACTTATCCAAATTTACTAAACTCAGTGCCTAAATTGTAGCAAATTGTGCCTATTTTCCAGAAAGTCAAACCTTAAAATGTTTGGACACACAGAAAGTTCAGAGTTACAGAAATATTGAAGTTATGTCGAACAATCCCAAACAGAATTTCAGCACAACCTTATGCACATTTAACACTGCCAATCATCAAAATTCATCAACCAATTCAACTCATGCTGTAAATTCAGAATAGACACAACATTTTAAAATACATAACGTGGTGAGAACACTCACCCGGAGAGACGAACAATTCAAATAACGGAAGACGCGACCAAGCTCTACCCATACCGGATCTAATTTGGTCAGCATCTGTGAGTAATTTAGAAATGAGAATAAAGTATTCAATTTCTAGCCAAAACCATTCAAACCAGTACCTATTGTGTAGAATATTTTGTCTATTTTCTAATGGTTCAAGTCCAACACTGATATGATGAGTATTCAGGGAGTTACGGCTAAAATACGGAGACTGGTTCGAAAACATTACTGTTACAAAACTGAAACTTGTAATTAATTTTTCTCCCTCAATATTCACTCAAATTAAGTGGTTCTTGCGCCTATCTTGAAGCATTTTATGTGTAGTTTCAAAAGAATCAAAAGCTAACTTCATAGGACATCTGCACAGTGAGTTACAGAGAAATTACCATGGGTTGCTCAAAATAGTTTTCTGCAGAATATTTTCCAGCAACCTTGTCCTTTCTTTAAGCTTCCTATGAGCTCGAATTTGACTCCCAAAATCCTACCTCTTGCTTCAATATTTCAACAACAGCTACTGAGACTCTAACTTCAAGCACTCAAACTCACATGCAAGATCCAATCAAGCATCCATGACCCTCAAATTCCAATTTTTGACAGTTTTGAGCTTAAGGTTCCTCAATGGTGAAATGAGGTGTATGATTTGGGTGTTGAAAAGGATATCAGTGAGTAGAGGAGAAGGAACTGAGTGTGATGGTGTCAAAACAAGCAACATGCATGAGATTTGGGTGATGGTGAGGATCTATGGTTCTCCTCTTCTCTCCCTCTCACGGTTCTCCTCACTCTCTCTCTTTTCTCTTGCTTTCTATTTTTCAACTGATTTTGTTTTCCTCTAGTGTGGGTGTGTGTTTAATAAATATGTTTTGTTTTTGTGTTGTTAAGTGAGCTGAAGGAAAACTAAATAGAAAAGGACCCTTTTACCCCTAAGTGATAAACACTCTACATTATTGTTAATACACTACCCCAATGTAACATAATTCCACAACATGGCAATTTAACCTTGCTAATATATACTCAAGCAAGTTAAATTACTTAGTTTGACCATCAATTTACTATGAAAAGTTTGCTAATTTCAAATATCGAAATTAGTAAAATTGGGTATGTTACATTAATCGTTATATCTAAATCGGACGATCCGATGATTACCGCATAAAATTGGTTCATCTTCTCTCGTAGTAATCTCGGATCTCGGTATTAAATACTTCACACGAGAATATTTATTCTCAAGAATTCACATTGCCACACCAAAATTTTATTTAATTATTACACTAAGATTAAGTGGCACGAACAAACATTGGATATAAATTATGGTTTTTCGATTATAAAAAATAAATAAGTTTTATTTAACTTTAAATATGAGAATTTACATTTGTCAAAATTGTTATATATAATACCTTGAGTAAGAGAAATTAAATTGTTAGGATTAAGACTAACTAACACATTTATAATTCTGAAAAACAAATGGTGATCACTGCCTTTGAGGTATGGTACTTGCTCGTGAAAATCAATTTCTATCAAATCAACGAATCACCAAATAATACCAAAAGAAAAACACATTTTGAGCTTATTTGGTGCTTCGTGATTTGATCGAGATTCCTTCAGTATAATATAATACTCGTTATGAGAAAGTAAGTTCCTCTTGCTCTTGCTCTTTTTCAAGTTCCTCTTTGCATTTTCCTTTCTGCTACATAGTGGTCTATATATAGTTCTTCAAGTGTTACGAGATTGAAAGATTTTTTGAGAAGTTTGATCCCACCATCGGTGTTTATATACACATTCCATATTTCAGTCAACCCAAGCATTTAATTGTTCAACAAATAATTATTAATTATGAATAGATTTATAATTTTATTTACTAAACTCAATACTTATTTGGTCAAAAAGAAATTCAAAACGTTTCATACATTAAATTTTTGTATTTAATAAATTTGAGAAAAATTAAAAAACAAAAAAAAATATTTATTACTAACATACTTACCTTTATAAAATTAAAATAAATACATATAAGACTTAGTTTATTTATATAATATCTTACTTTAAATATTTAACAGATTAAAATGAATTTTGAATTCAATAAAATAATTAATACTGATCTAATATAATATTCTACTAGTTAAATTTATAGTTAACAATATCAAATTTAGTACTTCAAAATTTATCTATATATTTATGAAATATATTTATCATATATAAATATGATATATCTCTGTCAAAAAAACCCATAAAATAGTTTCTCAAATGTGATCTCCCCAAAAATGTTACACACACTTCTGGATAAGAATATAGAGGACAGGTGTAAGATCCCTATTCTTCTAGTCGACATAAAGATTAGTAATCACTTTTAGTTTGAATATTAGAGAACGTGTAAGCGTTTTGGACCGAGGGAATTACTTTGACTCTCAATCAACTCATCGAAATAAACCAAGCATATCCATAAGGATAGAATAAACTGAAATCTAAATTTCGTATCATACAAGAGTCATCAGGTCTAAATACGGAATAGTTCTATATACATAGATAGATATATAAATGTTGTATGGAAAATTTGAATAAACTCGAAAAATATATAAGGTTCTGATATCTTCAATAAAAGTAAATAATGAGTTTTCCAATAAAACGAAATACAATGACATTTAGAATCGTCCATAATATCTTCAACAAAAGACCCTAAGTCTGCTTAACTGAAGACTTTGACTCTTTACCTTCAAGAATATCCATTACAACCTGTAAAATAACCAACAATGATAAGATCAGATTTCAAAGAAATTCCTCTTTGGTACCTCGCCATAACTCGTACGATGTCTTTTATTTAGTTTACTTCTAGACGCACCCGCAAATGAATCTATACAAGCTCAATAGGGGACCCGTAGCTAACAAAAGGTTAACCCCTGAATACCATAATTCCATTTAAATAGGGAATACCATAATGATACCGAAATAAAAATTAATCGTTAAATCTAAATCCGTGTGTGCAAAAGGTTAACCCTGAACATTACAATTCCATCGATTGGATTCTGATCAAACGTCTCACGTGTGTGCATCCTAATTTTGAACATTAATCGTTAAATCTAAATCGGACGATCCGATGATTACCGCATAAAATTGGTTCATCTTCTCTCGTAGTAATCTCGGATCTCGGTATTAAATACTTCACACGAGAATATTTATTCTCAAGAATACACATTGCCACACCAAAATTTTATTTGATTACTACACTAAGATTAAGTGGCACGAACAAACATTGGATATAAATTATGGTTTTTCGATTATAAAAAATAAATAAGTTTTATTTAACTTTAAATATGAGAATTTACATTTGTCAAAATTATTATATATAATACCTTGAGTAAGAGAAATTAAATTGTTAGGATTAAGACTAACTAACACATTTATAATTCTGAAAAACAAATGGTGATCACCGCCTTTGAGGTATTGTACTTGCTCGTGAAAATCAATTTCAATCAAATCAACGAATCACCAAATAATACCAAAAGAAAAACACATTTTGAGCTTATTTGGTGCTTCGTGATTTGATCGAGATTCCTTCAGTATTATATAATACTCGTTATGAGAAAGTAAGTTCCTCATGCTCTTGCTCATTTTCAGGTTCCTCTTTGCATTTTCTATTCTGCTACATAGTGGTCTATATATTGTTCCTCAAGTGTTACGAGATTGAAAGATTTTTTGAGAAGTTTGATCCCACCAACCGTGTTTATATACACATTCCATATTTCATTCAACCCAAGCATTTAATTGTTCAACAACTAATTATTAATTATAAATAGATTTATAATTTTATTTACTAAACTCAATCCTTATTTGGACAAAAAGAAATTCAAAACGTTTCATACATTAAATTTTTGTATTTAATAACTTTGTGAAAAATTAAAAAACAAAAAAAAAATATTTATTACTAACATACTTACCTTTATAAAATTAAAATAAATACATATAAGACTTAGTTTATTTATATATTATCTTAATTTAAATATTTAACAGATTAAAATGAATTTTGATTTTAATAAAATAATTAATATTGATCTAATATAATATTCTATTAGTTAAATTTATAGTTAACAATATCAAATTTAGTACTTCAAAATTTATCTATATATTTATGAAATATATTTATCATATATAAATATGATATATCTCTGTCAAAAAAACCCATAAAATAGTTTCTCAAATGTGATTTCCCCAAAAATGTTACACACACTTCTGGATAAGAATATAGAGGACAGGTGTAAGATCCCTATTCTTCTAGTCGACAGAAAGATTAGTAATCACTTTTAGTTTGAATATTAGAGAACGTGTAAGCGTTTTGGACCGAGGGAATTACTTTGACTCTCAATCAACTCATCGAAATAAACCAAGCATATCCATAAGGATAGAATAAACTGAAATCTAAATTTCGTATCATACAAGAGTTGTAACATCCCACCTTATAAACTGAAAGTGGAAGTTAACAACATGATATTTAAGTCAGAGAATAAATAACTACAATGGATTCACATAATAAATCTGACATTACTAGGGACAACAATCCTCTAAAATTAGTGGGTAACTAGGCACACAGACCATACAAAACTGAAATCTCAAGTGAATACTGAGAAGAATCCTAGAATACATAACCTGAATGAATCCATACATAGTTGTCCTAATTCCTAATCCTTGCTTTACTAATCAAGGTGCCAAAGATAAATATAAAGAAAGGCTCATCATCAACGAGCTTCGAGAGCTCCTCAACTGGTACATCCTCAACAACCCTATCACTTAGTCTTCAGTCCTGTAAAACACACAAATAAAATAGTGAGATTACGAATCTCAATGAGCGCCTCCGAGACCCCTTACGGCTCCTCTCATACGTTCCTTTTTAATTATCTGAATTTTCTGCCGAATAATGCTAGAGCGCCCTTTAATTCGGGAAACCCCAATTCGACCATACCTACCGAATAATGCTAGAGCACCCTTTTTAATCAGAGAAACCCCAATTCAGTTGTACATTTTAATTGTCTTATCTTTTCACTTGGCTTAGCACAATCCGAGAAACCAAATCACTCGATTTCAACGGAAACCCCAATCCAACATAGCCATGAAGGATAATGCCAGGGCCTTGGCTTCTGGGCTCATGACTTCCCTCCACCAAGTATGCTAAATAACTTGGAGTCGTCACCCCATTAATACATTATTAATCACTGAACAATATTACTCATGTTCAGGAAATCAATTTCAAAACCTTTGAAGGGTTCTCACTCGTTACTCGACATTTCGAATAATCGACAATTCAATTATCACATTCAAGCATTTCAATAGATAATCTAAGTGCAGTAATTTTTTCAGCAGTGGTACATAAACTTCAACAATTTATTTATCATATCAAAGAATATCGAAATTAAGCAAACAAATATTCGTTGGAAACCTTAGAGTGTCTAATTTATGGATATAATTTTTATTTATTTGTTTATGTAACCAAAAAGTACAGTTTTTCAAAATAAACATAGGGATCTAGAAACATGACAGCAGCTGTGGTCCAAATTGTAACTCAGTTTTCTTTTTGAATTCTCAACCAAACAAAGCAAACCGAATGTCAAATTTGAAGCAAAACGAGTCTAGTTTTCAATGAGACAGAAAATATTCAAAACGGAGTCCTATCTAAGTCACTACGAGCAAAACATCGAACCTATACACAAAACAGTCTCAGATTTTTGACTCGACTTGGAACCAGAAATTCTCCTATCATACTTACCCAACATTATTAAACTAAGTGCCTAAATTGTAGCAAATTATGTGTATTTTCCAGGAAAGCAAACCTTAAAATTTTTGGACTCACAGAAAGTTCAGGATATCAGAAACACTTAAGCTAGGTCAAACAGTCTCAAACAGAGTTTCAGCACAACGTTATGCACACTTAACACCACCAATCACCAAAATTCAGCAACCAATTCAATTCATGCTGTAAATTCAGAATACACACTACATTTTAAAATATATAACGTGGTGAGAACACTCACCCGGAGAGACGAACAATTCAAATAACGGAAGACGCGACCAAGCTCTACCCATACCGGATCTAATTTGGTCAGCATCTGTGAGTAATTTAGAAATGAGAATAAAGTATTCAATTTCTAGCCAAAACCATTCAAACCAGTACCTATTGTGTAGAATATTTTGTCTATTTTCTAATGGTTCAAGTCCAACACTGATATGATGAGTATTCAGGGAGTTACGGCTAAAATACGGAGACTGGTTCGAAAACATTACTGTTACAAAACTGAAACTTGTAATTAATTTTTCTCCCTCAATATTCACTCAAATCAAGTGGTTCTTGCGCCTATCTTGAAGCATTTTATGTGTAGTTTCAAAAGAATCAAAAGCTAACTTCATAGGACATCTGCACAGTGAGTTACAGAGAATTTACCATGGGTTGCTCAAAATAGTTTTCTGCAGAATATTTTCCAGCAACCTTGTCCTTTCTTTAAGCTTCCTATGAGCTCGAATTTGACTCCCAAAATCCTACCTCTTGCTTCAATATTTCAACAACAGCTACTGAGACTCTAACTTCAAGCACTCAAACTCACATGCAAGATCCAATCAAGCATCCATGACCCTCAAATTCCAATTTTTGACAATTTTGAGCTTAAGGTTCATCAATGGTGAAATGAGGAGGTGTAGGATTTGGGTGTTGAAAAGGATATCAGTGAGTAGAGGAGAAGGAACTGAGTGTGATGGTGTCAAAACAAGCAACATGCATGAGATTTGGGTGATGGTGAGGATCTATGGTTCTCCTCTTCTCTCCCTCTTACGGTTCTCCTCACTCTCTCTCTTTTCTCTTGCTTTCTATTTTTCAACTGATTTTGTTTTCCTCTAGTGTGGGTGTGTGTTTAATAAATATGTTTTGTTTTTGTGTTGTTAAGTGAGCTGAAGGAAAACTAAATAGAAAAGGACCCTTTTACCCCTAAGTGATAAACACTCTACATTATTGTTAATACACTACCCCAATGCAACATAATTCCACAACATGGTAATTTAACCTTGCTAATATATACTCAAGCAAGTTAAATTACTTAGTTTGACCATCAATTTACTATGAAAAGTTTGCTAATTTCAAATATCGAAATTAGTAAAATTGGGGATGTTACAAGAGTCATCAGGTCTAAATACGGAATAGTTCTATATACATAGATAGATATATAAATGTTGTATGGAAAATTTGAATAAACTCGAAAAATATATAAGGTTCTGATATCTTCAATAAAAGTACATAATGAGTTTTCCAATAAAACGAAATACAATGACATTTAGAATCGTCCGTAATATCTTCAACAAAAGACCCTAAGTCTGCTTAACTGAAGACTTTGACTCTTTACCTTCAAGAATATCCATTATAACCTGTAAAATAACCAACAATGAAAAGATCAGATTTCAAAGAAATTCCTCTTTGGTACCTCGCCATAACTCGTACGATGTCTTTTATTTAGTTTACTTCTAGACGCACCCGCAAATGAATCTATACAAGCTCAATAGGGGACCCGTAGCTAACAAAAGGTTAACCCCTGAATACCATAATTCCATTTAAATAGGGAATACCATAATGATACCGAAATAAAAATTAATCGTTAAATCTAAATCCGTGTGTGCAAAAGGTTAACCCTGAACATTACAATTCCATCGATTGGATTCTGATCAAACGTCTCACGTGTGTGCATCCTAATTTTGAACATTAATCGTTAAATCTAAATCGGACGATCCGATGATTACCGCATAAAATTGGTTCATCTTCTCTCGTAGTAATCTCGGATCTCGGTATTAAATACTTCACACGAGAATATTTATTCTCAAGAATACACATTGCCACACCAAAATTTTATTTAATTATTACACTAAGATTAAGTGGCACGAACAAACATTGGATATAAATTATGGTTTTTCGATTATAAAAAATAAATAAGTTTTATTTAACTTTAAATATGAGAATTTACATTTGTCAAAATTATTATATATAATACCTTGAGTAAGAGAAATTAAATTGTTAGGATTAAGACTAACTAACACATTTATAATTCTGAAAAACAAATGGTGATCACTGCCTTTGAGGTATGGTACTTGCTCGTGAAAATTATTTTCAATCAAATCAACGAATCACCAAATAATACCAAAAGAAAAACACATTTTGAGCTTATTTGGTGCTTCGTGATTTGATCGAGATTCCTTCAGTATTATATAATACTCGTTATGAGAAAGTAAGTTCCTCATGCTCTTGCTCATTTTCAGGTTCCTCTTTGCATTTTCTATTCTGCTACATAGTGGTCTATATATTGTTCCTCAAGTGTTACGAGATTGAAAGATTTTTTGAGAAGTTTGATCCCACCAACCGTGTTTATATACACATTCCATATTTCATTCAACCCAAGCATTTAATTGTTCAACAACTAATTATTAATTATAAATAGATTTATAATTTTATTTACTAAACTCAATCCTTATTTGGTCAAAAAGAAATTCAAAACGTTTCATACATTAAATTTTTGTATTTAATAACTTTGAGAAAAATTAAAAAACAAAAAAAAAATATTTATTACTAACATACTTACCTTTATAAAATTAAAATAAATACATATAAGACTTAGTTTATTTATATATTATCTTAATTTAAATATTTAACAGATTAAAATGAATTTTGATTTTAATAAAATAATTAATATTGATCTAATATAATATTCTATTAGTTAAATTTATAGTTAACAATATCAAATTTAGTACTTCAAAATTTATCTATATATTTATGAAATATATTTATCATATATAAATATGATATATCTCTGTCAAAAAAACCCATAAAATAGTTTCTCAAATGTGATCTCCCCAAAAATGTTACACACACTTCTGGATAAGAATATAGAGGACAGGTGTAAGATCCCTATTCTTCTAGTCGACATAAAGATTAGTAATCACTTTTAGTTTGAATATTAGAGAACGTGTAAGCGTTTTGGACCGAGGGAATTACTTCGACTCTCAATCAACTCATCGAAATAAACCAAGCATATCCATAAGGATAGAATAAACTGAAATCTAAATTTCGTATCATACAAGAGTCATCAGGTCTAAATACGGAATAGTTCTATATACATAGATAGATATATAAATGTTGTATGGAAAATTTGAATAAACTCGAAAAATATATAAGGTTCTGATATCTTCAATAAAAGTACATAATGAGTTTTCCAATAAAACGAAATACAATGACATTTAGAATCGTCCATAATATCTTCAACAAAAGACCCTAAGTCTGCTTAACTGAAGACTTTGACTCTTTACCTTCAAGAATATCCATTATAACCTGTAAAATAACCAACAATGATAAGATCAGATTTCAAAGAAATTCCTCTTTGGTACCTCGCCATAACTCGTACGATGTCTTTTATTTAGTTTACTTCTAGACGCACCCGCAAATGAATCTATACAAGCTCAATAGGGGACCCGTAGCTAACAAAAGGTTAACCCCTGAATACCATAATTCCATTTAAATAGGGAATACCGTAATGATACCGAAATAAAAATTAATCGTTAAATCTAAATCCGTGTGTGCAAAAGGTTAACCCTGAACATTACAATTCCATCGATTGGATTCTGATCAAACGTCTCACGTGTGTGCATCCTAATTTTGAACATTAATCGTTAAATCTAAATCGGACGATCCGATGATTACCGCATAAAATTGGTTCATCTTCTCTCGTAGTAATCTCGGATCTCGGTATTAAATACTTCACACGAGAATATTTATTCTCAAGAATACACATTGCCACACCAAAATTTTATTTAATTTTATTTAATTATTAAGTGGCACGAACAAACATTGGATATAAATTATGGTTTTTCGATTATAAAAAATAAATAAGTTTTATTTAACTTTAAATATGAGAATTTACATTTGTCAAAATTATTATATATAATACCTTGAGTAAGAGAAATTAAATTGTTAGGATTAAGACTAACTAACACATTTATAATTCTGAAAAACAAATGGTGATCACCGCCTTTGAGGTATTGTACTTGTTCGTGAAAATCAATTTCAATCAAATCAACGAATCACCAAATAATACCAAAAGAAAAACACATTTTGAGCTTATTTGGTGCTTCGTGATTTGATCGAGATTCCTTCTGTATTATATAATACTCGTTATGAGAAACTAAGTTCCTCTTGCTCTTGCTCTTTTTCAAGTTCCTCTTTGCATTTTCTTTTCTGCTACATAGTGGTCTATATATTGTTCCTCAAGTGTTACGAGATTGAAAGAATTTTTGAGAAGTTTGATCCCACCAACCGTGTTTATATACACATTCCATATTTCAGTCAACCCAAGCATTTGAGAAAAGTTAAAAATAAGAAATATAATATTTAATACTAACAAACTTACCTTTATAAAATTAAAATAAATATATATAATTCTTAGTTTATTTATATAATATCTTAATTTAAATATTTATTGGATTAAAATGAATTTTGATTTTAATAAAATAATTAATACTTATCTAAGATAGTATTCTACTAGTTAAATTTATAGTTACCTGCAATGACACTCCAACTCCCAAGTCGGGGTTGGACGAGCAGTGTAACGATGCTAGTGAATAGTGTGTACTTGACAAATGATGCAATAACTCCTTATATAGTGTGAGGGGGTCACGGGTGACCGTGGGATTACTGTACGGACGGATCAGGGCCTTTGATCTTGATCTATGTCATCCTGATCATGGTAAATGGGCTGATTTGAACTTCCCACCTGGATTGGGCTTCGGCCCAGTCCAGAATAGTTTCCCCCCAAGCCGAAGTCGTTCTTGAGACGGGTGAAGGCTGGATGTTGCTCGTTTTTGAACGCTCTTCCTACTCGTTCAGAGGGGCGCATGAACGAATGTGCGGGCCTCTGTGTTTGAGTACAAGAGCGGTCACGCTCTGCATATGACGTGGCAGATTGTCACTTCGTTATGTGATGTTTCCGTTTTTCGAGATTTCATTAATGACGCTTCGGCATTTGTAATGGAAGCACTGCCATGATGACAGTTCATCTTTCGAGACGTGTGCAAGTGAAAGGTCGTGTCGTTTCGTTGGCTGGTATAGAATTCTGTATATATATATTGCCCCCTTCACCAGATATCACCCTTTGCTTCCCTAGTTCTCTGAAAGGGACCAGACTTGCTCTAAGGGCGACCAACTTTACTCTGAAAGCAATCAAACTCTTTTGAGGCTCTGGCGAGGTGTTCCCCAGTGAGCGACCTGTCCCTCCGTCGTTCTGTAACCTCAGCTCACCTGATTCTGCTCGTGAAGGAGCATACTACTCTGAGGCCTAAATTTTCTCCTACTCCAGGTATGGAACGATCTTAAATCCTTTTGATTTCTTTTTTATTTTATTTCTGGGAGCAAGGAGGGGGTGTCTGGCCCCGAGTCGACCTTGTCGCCCCCTTCTATGAATCATCGACTGGGCGGTCCTGACTTTCTCTCTCCTTGCAGGGTTGTGCGTGCTGGAGCGAACGAAGAAGACTGCTTGAATTTCTGGTGTTCCACCTGTCTGCCTGGTCGAGTGCGTTGCTCGTCCTAAAAACGCCAAGATGAGCGTGCTTCCTTCTTCTGAACACCTTTCTTCTTCGACTGACTACTCGACATCAACTTCTTCTGGTCGTTCCTCTTCATCAAAGAATTCTGAGGTCGCCCATTCTCCCGGAACCTCCTTATCACGAGAAGGTGAAGGCAATGCGATCCCCCAACCTCCGCCGGTTCCCACCAATGAAGCGCTTCCAGAGGACCCAGATTGGCGGGGGGTAATTAATGAAGATCGCTTATGGATTTCGTCCGCCATTCTCGGCCAATCCTTCGTTTTTCCCCTCGGGGACGAGATGATGCCATGGTTCGAGCAGCTGATCGGTCACAACGATCAAGTATGGAAAGTAGAGGGCATCCCAGTGGGAGAACACGCGGCCAGCATCCCTTCCACTTTAAAGTTCATCATGTTTACTAACACCCTTAGGGACATACGAATATGCCCACCATTCACATTTTTTCAACGACGTGTTTTAAGGTATTTGGGAGTCGCCCCTTCCCAATTACATTTTAATGCATGGGCGTTCTTGAAGTCATTCAAGCAGTTGATGGCCGTGATCGATCGGGACATTACTTGTGCCCTCATTTTCACCTTATTCCAGGTCAGTCGGACTGTTGAATTAAAGAGCGAGCCAAAACGATGGGAACAGTTATCATTGAAAGGTCGTCAGGACTCCCTAAAACTCTTTAAGCCCTATTTTGAATCTTCAAAGCCTTGGAGACATGGTTTCATGTGGGTCTTCCTAGTTTGCGAGCGTGCTCGTGAGATGGTCGAGTCTTTGAACGCTCGGGGTGAAATAGCTACCATGAAATTTCCTTTAGCTTGGACATACTCCCATTACAATCGAACAACCATCAACAATCGGACTCGGCGACGACTAGGGGAATACGATCTGGAAAGTCTTAGGATTTTGGAAAACCTGGCGAGCTGGTTGCCTGAGGAACGGTTTCCCTGCAGCCACTTTGCCCGGGCAAAGAACTTAGAATTCATAAAACATAAACTTGGTGCGATTAGTTGCTCATTCATTTTTCCTTGTTTATGACTCTTTTCCTTTTCTCCGTTTCTGACTGTTTCTTATCTCCTTTCTCTTTGCAGCTGAAATGTCAGGTGTTGAATTTCAAGCGCTCCTCAGGAAGGCAAACAAAGGGAAGCATGTTCGCTTTGCCCTTCTCCTTCCCATGCTATCAACTTGGAGGATGAGGAGATCCCATCTATTGCTGATAAGGGGACTAGCTCATCCCAGAAGAAAAGAAATCGAGCTCATCAATCAGCTGGAACCAGTGAAGTTGAAATCGATCATACTTCCCCTCTTCTAAAGCGGAATAAAGAAATTCAGAGGAGGTCGTCCCTCAACTTGGACGATCTCAATGAAGCAAATTTTGATCGCCTTCGTGAAGACCCTCTTCTCTTCATGTCAGATGTTGCCAAGGCGGTCTTTTCTAAACTTGCTCGCTACAAGGAAGATGTTCCGCCATGTCCGCACCCGCATCCAAAGGTCCGAACTTGTTCCCCTGATCCAATGGTGCGAGTATGGCGCTGTGGTCTATAAATACAGGACTCATATTCTAATTTCAGGTACGCTCTCCATTCCCGTCTCTAGTACCTCTTCACTTCCCTTGCTGACTTAGGCATCGGAGTGCTTGCAGGTACCCCACCCGAGGGGTGGGAGAAAGACACCTTGCCCAATTCGAGGTCCAGACCCTACCATCCCAGTCACACTAAGATCCAAATTCTGTCACCTGAGTCAACTCTTCATCCTCGCGATGCGCATTCATCCGAGGTAACAATCCGTACTCCGGTACTGAACATTGGCGACCACAGTGGGAGAACAATCGCTCGTATCCGAACTCATACTCAACTACCCATGCCTCCGCGAGGACGACTGATAACTCTATTTTATATAGAGTTATTTTTGCTTTTCCTCTTAGATAATTGCCCAAAATCAAGTCTATTATGTGTTAAATATGTTAGTATGAATAAAATAACAACATTTATGGTTTTCAGATAAGAGATGTCCATAACTTAGCATTTTATTGTATATTGGTATGTTTGATGTGTTTGTTCAGTGCAGCCGCAGTTTAGTGCAATTGCACCAGTTGATGCAACTGCACCGGGTAGTGCAAATACACTTGGTGCAACTGCACCGGGTAGTGCAAATGCACTTGGTGCAACTGCACCACTCTGCAACGAAGCAGCTCACAACCCCACATTGGAAGCACCTCAATTCTTACCATTGCCATAATGCTTAGTTGGATTGCTGCTTGCTCAGAAGTCACATGGGAGCACATAGCCACTTGCAAAGGAGGCGCCTACAATAAAAAAGGCTTCACAAAAATCAATCTTACAAGACATGTGGCAACCATTTGTTGGACCTCAAATCAGCAAGGAAACCTCAACATGAAGGAAACCTCCAAGGCTATAAATAGGACTCAAATTCCTCACTTGAAAAAATATATCATATATCATATAATCCTTTTTATGTTCTTTTTAGTTTAGTTTTTCTTAGTTTCAAAGTTTTATTTCCTTGTAGTTTCATAGTGTTAGTTTGAGAGGGAGGTGAGAGGAAATTGACAACTTCTATCTCCACTTCTTCAAAGAGCTAATAGGTGCAAGAAATTGGTTGTAAGCAAATATATGCAAGAGTTTTCCATTTGTTACTCTTTTGAGTCCTCTTGTACTTTTCTTCATTGCAATATGCTTTCATTCACATATATTTGCTTTATCATGCCCATCATGAGTTAAACTCTTTTGAGTTGGGATGTTCTAGCTTTCCAATGATTTTTTGAGGAAAGTTATTGTGTTTTCAAATGGTGTAAGCACTTTAGTTCTTGTGTTTAAATTCTGAATCTTGTTTAAGGCTGATCACTGAGAACAAGTAGAGTTATATTCACTTAATTGGCTTATAACTAGAAATCAAGAACTAAGTAAGGATAAGTGTTTAATGAAGCTTTTCGTTAAACTTGTTTTAATGAAGTTAGCTTGTTAATTCCATGTTAATTCCGAGTCTTAGGTTAACAGAGTCCTTACGACAAAAGTGTAGAGATCTTAAGATACAAGAGTGTACTTACTTAAGCAACTTGGATTATCTGTAAGGGGGCAAGAGAGGCACTGACAACCCTACTCTTTACCGCAAAAAAACAGGATCATAAGAGCTTGTAACGAAACTCTGACGAAAGTAGCTGACCAGCACACACTGATGCAACTGCACCGGGTACTTGCTCGTGAAATTCAATTTCAATCAAATCAACGAATCACCAAATAATACCAAAAGAAAAACACATTTTGAGCTTATTTGGTGCTTCGTGATTTGATCGAGATTCCTTCAGTATTATATAATACTCGTTATGAGAAAATAAGTTCCCCTTGCTCTTGCTCTTTTTCAAGTTCCTCTTTGCATTTTCTTTTCTGCTACATAGTGGTCTATATATAGTTCTTCAAGTGTTGCGAGATTGAAAGATTTTTTGAGAAGTTTGATCCCACCAACCGTGTTTATATACACATTCCATATTTCAGTCAACCCAAGCATTTAATTGTTCAACAAATAATTATTAATTATGAATAGATTTATAATTTTATTTACTAAACTCAATCCTTATTTGGTCAAAAAGAAATTCAAAACGTTTCATACATTAAATTTTTGTATTTAATAACTTTGAGAAAAATTAAAAAACAAAAAAATAATATTTAATACTAACATACTTACCTTTATAAAATTAAAATAAATACATATAATACTTAGTTTATTTATATAATATCTTAATTTAAATATTTAACGGATTAAAATGAATTTTGATTTTAATAAAATAATTAATGCTGATCTAATATAATATTCTACTAGTTAAGTTTATAGTTAACAATATCAAATTTAGTACTTCAAAATATATCTATATATTTATGAAATATATTTATCATATATAAATATGATATATCTCAGTCAAAAAAACCCATAAAATAGTTTCTCAAATGTGATCTCCCCAAAAATGTTACACAAACTTCTGGATAAGGATATAGAGGACAGGTGTAAGATCCCTATTCTTCTAGTCCACATAAAGATCAGTAATAACTTTTAGTTTAAATATTAGAGAACGTGTAAGCGTTTTGGACAGAGAGAATTACTTCGACTCTCAATCAACCCATCGAAATAAACCTAGCATATCCATAAGTATAGAATACACTGAAATCTAAATTTCGTATCATACAAGAGTCATCAGGTCTAAATACGGAATAGTTCTATATACATAGATAGATATATAAATGTTGTATGGAAAATTTGAATAAACTCGAAAAATATATAAGGTTCTGATATTTTCAATAAAAGTACATAATGAGTTTTCCAATAAAACGAAATACAATGACATTTAGAATCGTCCATAATATGTTCAACAAAAGACCCTATGTCTGCTTAACTGAAGACTTTGACTCTTTACCTTCAAGAATATCCATTATAACCTGTAAAATAACCAACAATGATAAGATCAGATTTCAAAGAAATTCCTCTCTGGTACCTCGCCATAACTCGTACGATGTTTTTTATTTAGTTTACTTCTAGACGCACCCAAATGAATCTATACAAGCTCAATAGGGCACCCGTAGCTAACAAAAGGTTAACCCCTGAATACCATAATTCCATTATAATAGGGAATACCATAATGATACCAAAATAAAAATTAATCGTTAAATCTAAATCCGTGTGTGCAAAAGGTTAGCCCCTGAACACCACAATACCATTTATTGGAGTCTGATCAAACGTCTCACGTGTGTGCATCCTAATTTTGAACATTAATCGTTAAATCAAAATCGGACGATCCGATGATTACCGCATAAAATTGGTTCATCTTCTCTCGTACTAATCTCGGATCTCGGTATTAAATACTTCACACGAGAATATTTATTCTCAAGAATACACATTGCCACACCAAAATTTTATTTGATTACTACACTAAGATTAAGTGGCACGAACAAACATTGGATATAAATTATGGTTTTTCGATTATAAAAAATAAATAAGTTTTATTTAACTTTAAATATGAGAATTTACATTTGTCAAAATTATTATATATAATACCTTGAGTAAGAGAAATTAAATTGTTAGGATTAAGACTAACTAACACATTTATAATTCTGAAAAACAAATGGTGATCACCGCCTTTGAGGTATGGTACTTGCTCGTGAAAATCAATTTCAATCAAATCAACGAATCACCAAATAATACCAAAAGAAAAACACATTTTGAGCTTATTTGGTGCTTCGTGATTTGATCGAGATTCCTTCAGTATTATATAATACTCGTTATGAGAAAGTAAGTTCCTCTTGCTCTTGCTCTTTTTCAAGTTCCTCTTTGCATTTTCTTTTCTGCTACATAGTGGTCTATATATAGTTCTTCAAGTGTTACGAGATTGAAAGATTTTTTGAGAAGTTTGATCCCACCAACCGTGTTTATATACACATTCCATATTTCAGTCAACCCAAGCATTTAATTGTTCAACAAATAATTATTAATTATGAATAGATTTATAATTTTATTTACTAAACTAAATCCTTATTTGGTCAAAAAGAAATTCAAAACGTTTCATACATTAAATTTTTGTATTTAATAACTTTGAGAAAAATTAAAAAACAAAAAAACAATATTTAATACTAACATACTTACCTTTATAAAATTAAAATAAATACATATAATACTTAGTTTATTTATATAATATCTTAATTTAAATATTTAACGGATTAAAATGAATTTTGATTTTAATAAAATAATTAATGCTGATCTAATATAATATTCTACTAGTTAAGTTTATAGTTAACAATATCAAATTTAGTACTTCAAAATATATCTATATATTTATGAAATATATTTATCATATATAAATATGATATATCTCAGTCAAAAAAACCCATAAAATAGTTTCTCAAATGTGATCTCCCCAAAAATGTTACACACACTTCTGGATAAGGATATAGAGGACAGGTGTAAGATCCCTATTCTTCTAGTCCACATAAAGATCAGTAATAACTTTTAGTTTAAATATTAGAGAACGTGTAAGCGTTTTGGACAGAGAGAATTACTTCGACTCTCAATCAACCCATCGAAATAAACCTAGCATATCCATAAGTATAGAATACACTGAAATCTAAATTTCGTATCATACAAGAGTCATCAGGTCTAAATACGGAATAGTTCTATATACATAGATAGATATATAAATGTTGTATGGAAATTTTGAATAAACTCGAAAAATATATAAGGTTCTGATATTTTCAATAAAAGTACATAATGAGTTTTCCAATAAAACGAAATACAATGACATTTAGAATCGTCCATAATATCTTCAACAAAAGACCCTATGTCTGCTTAACTGAAGACTTTGACTCTTTACCTTCAAGAATATCCATTATAACCTGTAAAATAACCAACAATGATAAGATCAGATTTCAAAGAAATTCCTCTCTGGTACCTCGCCATAACTCGTACGATGTTTTTTATTTAGTTTACTTCTAGACGCACCCGCAAATGAATCTATACAAGCTCAATAGGGCACCCGTAGCTAACAAAAGGTTAACCCCTGAATACCATAATTCCATTATAATAGGGAATACCATAATGATACCAAAATAAAAATTAATCGTTAAATCTAAATCCGTGTGTGCAAAAGGTTAGCCCCTGAACACCACAATACCATTTATTGGAGTCTGATCAAACGTCTCACGTGTGTGCATCCTAATTTTGAACATTAATCGTTAAATCAAAATCGGACGATCCGATGATTACCGCATAAAATTGGTTCATCTTCTCTCGTACTAATCTCGGATCTCGGTATTAAATACTTCACACGAGAATATTTATTCTCAAGAATACACATTGCCACACCAAAATTTTATTTGATTACTACACTAAGATTAAGTGGCACGAACAAACATTGGATATAAATTATGGTTTTTCGATTATAAAAAATAAATAAGTTTTATTTAACTTTAAATATGAGAATTTACATTTGTCAAAATTATTATATATAATACCTTGAGTAAGAGAAATTAAATTGTTAGGATTAAGACTAACTAACACATTTATAATTCTGAAAAACAAATGGTGATCACCGCCTTTGAGGTATGGTACTTGCTCGTGAAAATCAATTTCAATCAAATCAACGAATCACCAAATAATACCAAAAGAAAAACACATTTTGAGCTTATTTGGTGCTTCGTGATTTGATCGAGATTCCTTCAGTATTATATAATACTCGTTATGAGAAAGTAAGTTCCTCTTGCTCTTGCTCTTTTTCAAGTTCCTCTTTGCATTTTCTTTTCTGCTACATAGTGGTCTATATATAGTTCTTCAAGTGTTACGAGATTGAAAGATTTTTTGAGAAGTTTGATCCCACCAACCGTGTTTATATACACATTCCATATTTCAGTCAACCCAAGCATTTAATTGTTCAACAAATAATTATTAATTATGAATAGATTTATAATTTTATTTACTAAACTAAATCCTTATTTGGTCAAAAAGAAATTCAAAACGTTTCATACATTAAATTTTTGTATTTAATAACTTTGAGAAAAATTAAAAAACAAAAAAACAATATTTAATACTAACATACTTACCTTTATAAAATTAAAATAAATACATATAATACTTAGTTTATTTATATAATATCTTAATTTAAATATTTAACGGATTAAAATGAATTTTGATTTTAATAAAATAATTAATGCTGATCTAATATAATATTCTACTAGTTAAGTTTATAGTTAACAATATCAAATTTAGTACTTCAAAATATATCTATATATTTATGAAATATATTTATCATATATAAATATGATATATCTCAGTCAAAAAAACCCATAAAATAGTTTCTCAAATGTGATCTCCCCAAAAATTTTACACACACTTCTGGATAAGGATATAGAGGACAGGTGTAAGATCCCTATTCTTCTAGTCCACATAAAGATCAGTAATAACTTTTAGTTTAAATATTAGAGAACGTGTAAGCGTTTTGGACAGAGAGAATTACTTCGACTCTCAATCAACCCATCGAAATAAACCTAGCATATCCATAAGTATAGAATACACTGAAATCTAAATTTCGTATCATACAAGAGTCATCAGGTCTAAATACGGAATAGTTCTATATACATAGATAGATATATAAATGTTGTATGGAAAATTTGAATAAACTCGAAAAATATATAAGGTTCTGATATTTTCAATAAAAGTACATAATGAGTTTTCCAATAAAACGAAATACAATGACATTTAGAATCGTCCATAATATGTTCAACAAAAGACCCTATGTCTGCTTAACTGAAGACTTTGACTCTTTACCTTCAAGAATATCCATTATAACCTGTAAAATAACCAACAATGATAAGATCAGATTTCAAAGAAATTCCTCTCTGGTACCTCGCCATAACTCGTACGATGTTTTTTATTTAGTTTACTTCTAGACGCACCCGCAAATGAATCTATACAAGCTCAATAGGGCACCCGTAGCTAACAAAAGGTTAACCCCTGAATACCATAATTCCATTATAATAGGGAATACCATAATGATACCAAAATAAAAATTAATCGTTAAATCTAAATCCGTGTGTGCAAAAGGTTAGCCCCTGAACACCACAATACCATTTATTGGAGTCTGATCAAACGTCTCACGTGTGTGCATCCTAATTTTGAACATTAATCGTTAAATCAAAATCGGACGATCCGATGATTACCGCATAAAATTGGTTCATCTTCTCTCGTACTAATCTCGGATCTCGGTATTAAATACTTCACACGAGAATATTTATTCTCAAGAATACACATTGCCACACCAAAATTTTATTTGATTACTACACTAAGATTAAGTGGCACGAACAAACATTGGATATAAATTATGGTTTTTCGATTATAAAAAATAAATAAGTTTTATTTAACTTTAAATATGAGAATTTACATTTGTCAAAATTATTATATATAATACCTTGAGTAAGAGAAATTAAATTGTTAGGATTAAGACTAACTAACACATTTATAATTCTGAAAAACAAATGGTGATCACCGCCTTTGAGGTATGGTACTTGCTCGTGAAAATCAATTTCAATCAAATCAACGAATCACCAAATAATACCAAAAGAAAAACACATTTTGAGCTTATTTGGTGCTTCGTGATTTGATCGAGATTCCTTCAGTATTATATAATACTCGTTATGAGAAAGTAAGTTCCTCTTGCTCTTGCTCTTTTTCAAGTTCCTCTTTGCATTTTCTTTTCTGCTACATAGTGGTCTATATATAGTTCTTCAAGTGTTACGAGATTGAAAGATTTTTTGAGAAGTTTGATCCCACCAACCGTGTTTATATACACATTCCATATTTCAGTCAACCCAAGCATTTAATTGTTCAACAAATAATTATTAATTATGAATAGATTTATAATTTTATTTACTAAACTAAATCCTTATTTGGTCAAAAAGAAATTCAAAACGTTTCATACATTAAATTTTTGTATTTAATAACTTTGAGAAAAATTAAAAAACAAAAAAATAATATTTAATACTAACATACTTACCTTTATAAAATTAAAATAAATACATATAATACTTAGTTTATTTATATAATATCTTAATTTAAATATTTAACGGATTAAAATGAATTTTGATTTTAATAAAATAATTAATGCTGATCTAATATAATATTCTACTAGTTAAGTTTATAGTTAACAATATCAAATTTAGTACTTCAAAATATATCTATATATTTATGAAATATATTTATCATATATAAATATGATATATCTCAGTCAAAAAAACCCATAAAATAGGTTCTCAAATGTGATCTCCCCAAAAATGTTACACACACTTCTGGATAAGGATATAGAGGACAGGTGTAAGATCCCTATTCTTCTAGTCCACATAAAGATCAGTAATAACTTTTAGTTTAAATATTAGAGAACGTGTAAGCGTTTTGGACAGAGAGAATTACTTCGACTCTCAATCAACCCATCGAAATAAACCTAGCATATCCATAAGTATAGAATACACTGAAATCTAAATTTCGTATCATACAAGAGTCATCAGGTCTAAATACGGAATAGTTCTATATACATAGATAGATATATAAATGTTGTATGGAAAATTTGAATAAACTCGAAAAATATATAAGGTTCTGATATATTCAATAAAAGTACATAATGAGTTTTCCAATAAAACGAAATACAATGACATTTAGAATCGTCCATAATATGTTCAACAAAAGACCCTATGTCTGCTTAACTGAAGACTTTGACTCTTTACCTTCAAGAATATCCATTATAACCTGTAAAATAACCAACAATGATAAGATCAGATTTCAAAGAAATTCCTCTCTGGTACCTCGCCATAACTCGTACGATGTTTTTTATTTAGTTTACTTCTAGACGCACCCACAAATGAATCTATACAAGCTCAATAGGGCACCCGTAGCTAACAAAAGGTTAACCCCTGAATACCATAATTCCATTATAATAGGGAATACCATAATGATACCAAAATAAAAATTAATCGTTAAATCTAAATCCGTGTGTGCAAAAGGTTAGCCGCTGAACACCACAATACCATTTATTGGAGTCTGATCAAACGTCTCACGTGTGTGCATCCTAATTTTGAACATTAATCGTTAAATCAAAATCGGACGATCCGATGATTACCGCATAAAATTGGTTCATCTTCTCTCGTACTAATCTCGGATCTCGGTATTAAATACTTCACACGAGAATATTTATTCTCAAGAATACACATTGCCACACCAAAATTTTATTTGATTACTACACTAAGATTAAGTGGCACGAACAAACATTGGATATAAATTATGGTTTTTCGATTATAAAAAATAAATAAGTTTTATTTAACTTTAAATATGAGAATTTACATTTGTCAAAATTATTATATATAATACCTTGAGTAAGAGAAATTAAATTGTTAGGATTAAGACTAACTAACACATTTATAATTCTGAAAAACAAATGGTGATCACCGCCTTTGAGGTATGGTACTTGCTCGTGAAAATCAATTTCAATCAAATCAACGAATCACCAAATAATACCAAAAGAAAAACACATTTTGAGCTTATTTGGTGCTTCGTGATTTGATCGAGATTCCTTCAGTATTATATAATACTCGTTATGAGAAAGTAAGTTCCTCTTGCTCTTGCTCTTTTTCAAGTTCCTCTTTGCATTTTCTTTTCTGCTACATAGTGGTCTATATATAGTTCTTCAAGTGTTACGAGATTGAAAGATTTTTTGAGAAGTTTGGTCCCACCAACTGTAACATCCAAAATTTGTAGTCGACTAAAAAAAATTCGAGATATTACCTTTAGCCATTCAGAGATGCACTTCTATGGATTCAAAAATTACATAACTGATGAATCAATTATGAACAACTGGAATTATCAATTTTCGTTAAAATTTTATACTTTGATACATAAACAAATCCACAAAGATTCATATAATTCCAGTCATTACAAAAACTCACTAATCCAAGTGCATTAATCCTAAACTTAAACTCGTCCATAACCCGATATGTAATAACGAGTACCCATCATGACCCGTGAACTTCCTTAACATAATAGCCCCAAGCAGCTAGGGTCCTGAACTTCCTGAACAATCCTTAGACTTTACCTGTGGATCTGAAAAACAATCAATAATAAACAGTGAGATTACAAATCTCAATGAGTGACTCCGAGACCCCTTACGGTTCCTCTCATTCGTTCCTTTTAAGATTCATTATCTTTCCATTCCGAATAATGCGGGAGCTCCCATTAATCTGAGAAACTCCAATTCGGTTATATCAATAAATCATTTTATCATATTCTTTGGCTTAGCACAATCCGTGAAACGAAATCTCACGAGATCACGGAAACCCCAATCCAACATACCAATGAGGGATAATGCGGGGGCCTTGGCTTCCAGGCTCATGACTTCCCTCCACCAAGTATGCTAAATAACTCGGAGTCGTCACCCCGTTAATACATTATTAATCACTGAACAATATTACAAATGTTCAGGAAATCAATTTAAAACTATTTAAGGCCACAGAACAATATTACACATGTTCCGGACATCACTTTTAAACCATTTATGGGTTCCCACTCTTTATACGACATTTCGATCAACATATAATTCAATTAACGAATTCAAGTGACAAGTTATCATCCACCATACATAAACATAATTCAAATTCATGATATTTCAATAGACAATCTAGGTGTAGTAGATTTCCAGCAGTGGTACGTGAACTTCGACAATTTCTTTAACATAGCAAATGATATCGGAATTAGACAAACAAATATTCGTTGGAAACCTTAGAGTGTCTAGTTTCTGGATATAATTTTTATTTATTTGTTTAGGTAGCCAAAAAGAACAGTTTTCAAAATAGACAGAATGGTTCTCAGATTTGGACAGAATCTGTTCCCTGACTTCAACCAATTCTAAAATGACCAAAACTTGACCAACTGGCACGAAACGTGAGCCTAACCAAAAGAAAGTTGAGTCTACTTTCTAACGAGACAAGAATTGTTCAAAACGGAGTTCAATTGAGACCACAAAACCCAAAACACTGAACCTATACCCAGTTTAACTTCAGAAATTTGACCCAACTTGATATACTCATAACTCAAGCTACAAAACTCCAAATGCAACCAAACCAGTACCAATTTGACAAGCATTAAGTGTAGTTTCTAAAAAGGTGAACCACATAATTTTTGGACCTCTATATTGTTCCCAGTTACTGTATAACCAAACCTACACCCAGTATAGTCCTAGATTTTTGATCTGACTTGTGACTACAATTTCTCCAATTATACTTATCCAAATTGATTAAAATCAGTGCCTAATTTTGTGTAAAATTGTGTATAGTTTCCAGACAAACAGACCATACAATTTTTGGACACACATAAAATTCACAATCACATAAACACTGAACATATACCAAACATTCCCAAACAGAGTTTCTCGCTTCACGTTCACTCGTGTCGCGTCCGAACCGAAACTAAACCCACTTCCGGCAATCCAAATCATTCAAACAGATATTCTAACACATATTTTACATACAATCATGGCATAATTTCGTCAATTTCACCAAAGCACATTCGAGCAATTAAAATTCAAACCGAGACATTTTCAAAAATCGTAAAATCATTAGTTTCGTAAAATTCACGGTTTCATTCAAACCAAACCATCTACCACAGTAAATATTCACATGTAAACACCTAAATACACGATGTGGTGAGTACACTCACCGATAGTGACGTCCCTCGAAAACTTTGACGTCTCGAAACCGACTCGAACCGAACCTCACGAACTCAACGAACGCGACTCCGACACTTCCGAACTCTTCTAACTCGAACCCACTTCAAATTCGAATTTCAATATCCCTTAGCTACTGAAATTCCTCCTAACGAGCCTCAATTCACAATGTAGCTCCAGAAATTTGCTCAAAGTCATTCCCAACACCTAGAACACGGCACTAACTCCAAATTCGGTTTGGGCAACATCTGTACACTGTTTTGCAATAGGTATAACTAATTCAATTATTAACCAAAACTATCCAAACCAGTGCCTAATGTGTAGATAATTTTGTCTATTTTCAAATGGTTCAAGTCCCACACCGATATGATGAGTATTCAGGGAGTTATGGCTAAAACAATGTGGCTGATTCAAAATCGTCACTGTTATAAAAGTGAAACTTGTAACTAATTTTTCTCCCTCATTACTCAGTCAAATCAAGTGGTTCTTGTGCCAAAATTGAAGGTTTTGTCTCTATTTTCTGAAGAAATAAAAATGAACTTCAAGTGATGTCTGTGTCGAGAGGTATGAAAGAATTACCAGAGACTACTAAAACGGGTTTGATGCAGATTTTTCCAGTAACATATTCTTTTGTTCAATCCTTCATGTCTCCACGAATTAGAGCTCCAAAGCTAACCCAAATACCCAAAACAGAACCAAGCTACCCACACTCTATAATAATTTCGAAATGTGGCTGGTTGGGGACCTTAGAACCTTTCTCCAAACTCCAAAATGAACATAGAAACAAAAGTAGCACCTAGAGGTTCTTCTTCTCTCTAAAATTTGAAATGATGAGTAGATGAAGGAGATGATGAAACCCGACTCTATGAGTGAATTGGGTATCAATGGAAAGAGGAATGAAAATGGGAGAGAATGGTGGCACAATCTCTCACATGCATGGGGATTTGATGAGGATTTCTTCCCTTTCTTCTTCCTCCCTTCTCTCACGTTTTTCTCTTCTCTCTCCACTCTCCATTTCTACTTTCTTTTGTTCCTCTCAAATTCTGAAATGAGACATGGGTTTTAGTGATGTTTGTTTTTATGTTTTCAGCTAAGGGCCATTTAGAAAAGGAAAAGACTAAAACACCCTTTTATGCTCTCATTCCCTCTAAACCCCTATTCAACTATAATCAAACAATTATTCATGCAATCATCTAACTTAGCAAATCAATTACCACTCCCATAATTATACTATGTCTAGGATTCAATCTATTATTTCATCGCAGAATGAATCTTCAATATGATGCGAAAAGACTATTTTACCCTTGCTCTCTTATTTTTTACTTAACTCTATTTCCTACCCAAACGATCACACAATACACACAATAATTCAAACAATTATGCATTCTAATTATACGATTTAGCATTTATATAGATTGCTTTCGCGACAACCTCATCTCCGAGACTTGACTTATTACTTACTCGAGTTATAAATCACTAGTTAATTTCGTAAACCGAAATTAACAAAACTAGGGATGTTACAATCACCCCAACTTGAAAGATTTTGTCCTCAAAATCGTTCAAGTCCTATATACATAGTTGATGCGAGACCATCACTTATCGATGAATAAACTGTATCTGACATTCTATACAGACACTAGCTGTCATTTACCCACGTGTGTACCCACAGTTACTTTAGAAAACAGTTTCATAACTTAGAGTGGAAACACGTATCTAACTTTCAAAACGGCAGGAGTTCGATTTGTTCCTGCTTAGCCGTAGCTTGGATTGGGAGGAAAAGATGTCTATGAGAGGATCACTTTGGAATCAAACCACATTTTATCTAAAAGAAAAAATTTCTTATCTTTCCGAGTTATACTACCCAAGTGCTTAACTTTTTTTTTTTCCAAATTTCCAAGGAAGAAAACGAAATTGTTTTCAAAATAGGATGTCTCTTAGTTCAAATGAACACAAAGAGTGATTTTTCTTGTAACTCGACCCAAGAAAAACTTTTAAAATTGTAGTGAAATACTCTTTTTATTAAATCAACTCCAGAATTTGGAAGTAAATTCGTTTTATTCGAGTAAAAATTATTTTCAAAGGGCTTTTCAAAAATTATACTTTGAAAAATACTATTATCCAAAAACGATAATTCACCCCAACTTATAAATGATCTTACTCAAGACACAACGTTTCAACAAAAGGTACTCTCATTTTATGATTTTTAAGATTTACAATATCGAAAGTGAGAATGAAAGTATTACTTTGTTGAAATCAACCATTTGTGTAATCAAAATATCACAAACTTTCCCCCGTCGTGCTTTAATTTGGTCCCTTTAGGGCTAAAATACTTAGGTCAGTTTGAGGAAAGAGCTTGGAAGGAGTTTGCGCGGAAAGGAAAGCGAATATTTGATTTTTCAAAATAGGGACAGAGTCAGGCACTCAGATCGGGCCTTTGGCACACGGTCTGGGCTCCTTAATCTGTATCCTTGTTGAAAATTTTGTTTTTCTTAAACCGCTATTCTATTCGATCCAATTCGTTCCCTTAGAATTCTTTTTTTTTCTAATTAGCCTAGTAACAAACCTTCAAGGTTGACCCAAAATTTTTATATTTCATGATGAAATCAGGCGTGGACCTATCGCTTAAAAAAAACGACACAAAGTTGGTTATAGGATTCACTATCAAGGACTCATGTGTTATACACTCACTGTCCAATCATTTAGTCTAAGACCGACTTGTGATTCATCCTCCAACATTCCTCTAACAAAACAATGTAGTGATTAAAACCTTTTTACCACTCATATTCGTCCCATTGGATTTCTCACAGGAACAACCTCGTACGTTGTGCTATAATAAATAAAAATTAAGTTTAGCACATAATTGCTCTATTGACATTCAACCAAATAGAATATCAGGATCGAGAAATTAGTCTGGACTTATCCAAGATCACAATCCTTCTGGATCAATCAGGCTGAGACTTTGATACCTATGCCTTCATAGGTCTTGTCCATACAGATGCTAAGGAAAGAAGAGTTTCGGTATTAGGAATCTTACTAGAACGACATAAAGTTTTCCTTAGAGGGTAGGCTTCATTACCATTCTATGAAACTCTTGATCTATTGATTAACCTTGACATAACAATTATTCTCGGACTAATTATGAAATTTAAACAGCGGTGGCACAAGGAGATTTTGAAAATGAAAAGTTTAAGAAATCAAACGAGCACACCATAAGTGTCTTCGTGTTGATTCATAAAATTTTAGTATCATATCGTGAAACATTTCCCTTGGCGCAACTTCTCTTCGAATTTCCGTAACTATCCAAGCATAGTCGTTACGATCACGTTAATCAGTCAAGCTTCAGAATGAGTTCTACTTCCAGAACAACATCGTGTTCAACACTTAGGTAACTTTGAGCTTCTCGCTCTTCGGACATGCTAGATGGGGGTTATAGTCTAAGACTTCGGCAAAAGCTTCCAATTGTTGAAAGACTAAACTATTAATGACAATTTTCGGAAAATAGGTTTCTTGGAAATCCTTTTCAATTTCCCATGCAATTGCGTAATTCAAAGTCTACAAATGTGTTGGGTTGTAACTGCTTAGGATAAGACAGAGATACACTTCGAAATGAAATTAGAAACTCAATTTAGGACCTACTCAGATGTATAAACAATTTCGTTAGCTTCTCAACGCCTCTCGGAACACAAAAATCGGAGTTCCGGAGTAGAAGTTATGAATAAAAGGAGTCGAAAAACTAGCGGAAATTTTTCACAGACTGAGACGGGCGTGTACTTAATCAGAGGGTTGCCATAAGGTTATTTCTAGCGACTCTCTTTACTAGTCTTATCTTGAAAGGGATTTGGATCAAGGGTTCGGATCGGGAACTAATCCGATCAACATTTGGTAACTTTGTTTACCAACACAGATTGCTCTATCGTTGCTAGTGTGGTTCAATAACAGTTCAAGATGTGATTCTGAGAGAACAGAATCTTGATCTATACTTGGAAATTATCTGAATGGACTCTCTATTCGTGACATAAGTCAGGGTTCTAGCTTGAGTCACTAAGTAGGATTAATTGCTAAACACTATATCTGTCTCGAGTAGATTGGTTTCAAAGGTCATAGCTTCGAGGTATTAGTTAATCTTAACTGATCTTAGATCAATGGCTTAGCTGTAACACAACAGTTACATTGCTTTCAAGAACGGAGTAGTCGCCCACAGTTTCTTCGAAAAAAATCTGGATGCCCATCTGTAGCCCTTCGCTTCTGCTGCACGCTCTAATGAAACGAGAAGGCTATGATTCTAATGTTTAAGTTTTGGACATTTTCGGGGCTGAGGCAACTAATCGTCATCATTCTCAGTAATTTACATGAAACATTGAGTGGATCCTGACTCAATACGTCACATAATATACTGAAAGGTTTTGACATTTTAATTGTCTAAGTCCCTAGCTGACTCGATCTACCCTATCGACCATAAGGTCTCTATGTCCGACAAGGTCGAACCGCTCTGATACCAAAATGTAACATCCAAAATTTGTAGTCGACTAAAAAAAATTCGAGATATTACCTTTAGCCATTCAGAGATGCACTTCTATGGATTCAAAAATTACATAACTGATGAATCAATTATGAACAACTGGAATTATCAATTTTCGTTAAAATTTTATACTTTGATACATAAACAAATCCACAAAGATTCATATAATTCCAGTCATTACAAAAACTCACTAATCCAAGTGCATTAATCCTAAACTTAAACTCGGCCATAACCCGATATGTAATAACGAGTACCCATCATGACCCGTGAACTTCCTTAACATAATAGCCCCAAGCAGCTAGGGTCCTGAACTTCCTGAACAATCCTTAGACTTTACCTGTGGATCTGAAAAACAATCAATAATAAACAGTGAGATTACAAATCTCAATGAGTGACTCCGAGACCCCTTACGGTTCCTCTCATTCGTTCCTTTTAAGATTCATTATCTTTCCATTCCGAATAATGCGGGAGCTCCCATTAATCTGAGAAACTCCAATTCGGTTATATCAATAAATCATTTTATCATATTCTTTGGCTTAGCACAATCCGTGAAACGAAATCTCACGAGATCACGGAAACCCCAATCCAACATACCAATGAGGGATAATGCGGGGGCCTTGGCTTCCAGGCTCATGACTTCCCTCCACCAAGTATGCTAAATAACTCGGAGTCGTCACCCCGTTAATACATTATTAATCACTGAACAATATTACAAATGTTCAGGAAATCAATTTAAAACTATTTAAGGCCACAGAACAATATTACACATGTTCCGGACATCACTTTTAAACCATTTATGGGTTCCCACTCTTTATACGACATTTCGATCAACATATAATTCAATTAACGAATTCAAGTGACAAGTTATCATCCACCATACATAAACATAATTCAAATTCATGATATTTCAATAGACAATCTAGGTGTAGTAGATTTCCAGCAGTGGTACGTGAACTTCGACAATTTCTTTAACATAGCAAATGATATCGGAATTAGACAAACAAATATTCGTTGGAAACCTTAGAGTGTCTAGTTTCTGGATATAATTTTTATTTATTTGTTTAGGTAGCCAAAAAGAACAGTTTTCAAAATAGACAGAATGGTTCTCAGATTTGGACAGAATCTGTTCCCTGACTTCAACCAATTCTAAAATGACCAAAACTTGACCAACTGGCACGAAACGTGAGCCTAACCAAAAGAAAGTTGAGTCTACTTTCTAACGAGACAAGAATTGTTCAAAACGGAGTTCAATTGAGACCACAAAACCCAAAACACTGAACCTATACCCAGTTTAACTTCAGAAATTTGACCCAACTTGATATACTCATAACTCAAGCTACAAAACTCCAAATGCAACCAAACCAGTACCAATTTGACAAGAATTAAGTGTAGTTTCTAAAAAGGTGAACCACATAATTTTTGGACCTCTATATTGTTCCCAGTTACTGTATAACCAAACCTACACCCAGTATAGTCCTAGATTTTTGATCTGACTTGTGACTACAATTTCTCCAATTATACTTATCCAAATTGATTAAAATCAGTGCCTAATTTGTGTAAAATTGTGTATAGTTTCCAGACAAACAGACCATACAATTTTTGGACACACATAAAATTCACAATCACATAAACACTGAACATATACCAAACATTCCCAAACAGAGTTTCTCGCTTCACGTTCACTCGTGTCGCGTCCGAACCGAAACTAAACCCACTTCCGGCAATCCAAATCATTCAAACAGATATTCTAACACATATTTTACATACAATCATGGCATAATTTCGTCAATTTCACCAAAGCACATTCGAGCAATTAAAATTCAAACCGAGACATTTTCAAAAATCGTAAAATCATTAGTTTCGTAAAATTCACGGTTTCATTCAAACCAAACCATCTACCACAGTAAATATTCACATGTAAACACCTAAATACACGATGTGGTGAGTACACTCACCGATAGTGACGTCCCTCGAAAACTTTGACGTCTCGAAACCGACTCGAACCGAACCTCACGAACTCAACGAACGCGACTCCGACACTTCCGAACTCTTCTAACTCGAACCCACTTCAAATTCGAATTTCAATATCCCTTAGCTACTGAAATTCCTCCTAACGAGCCTCAATTCACAATGTAGCTCCAGAAATTTGCTCAAAGTCATTCCCAACACCTAGAACACGGCACTAACTCCAAATTCGGTTTGGGCAACATCTGTACACTGTTTTGCAATAGGTATAACTAATTCAATTATTAACCAAAACTATCCAAACCAGTGCCTAATGTGTAGATAATTTTGTCTATTTTCAAATGGTTCAAGTCCCACACCGATATGATGAGTATTCAGGGAGTTATGGCTAAAACAATGTGGCTGATTCAAAATCGTCACTGTTATAAAAGTGAAACTTGTAACTAATTTTTCTCCCTCATTACTCAGTCAAATCAAGTGGTTCTTGTGCCAAAATTGAAGGTTTTGTCTCTATTTTCTGAAGAAATAAAAATGAACTTCAAGTGATGTCTGTGTCGAGAGGTATGAAAGAATTACCAGAGACTACTAAAACGGGTTTGATGCAGATTTTTCCAGTAACATATTCTTTTGTTCAATCCTTCATGTCTCCACGAATTAGAGCTCCAAAGCTAACCCAAATACCCAAAACAGAACCAAGCTACCCACACTCTATAATAATTTCGAAATGTGGCTGGTTGGGGACCTTAGAACCTTTCTCCAAACTCCAAAATGAACATAGAAACAAAAGTAGCACCTAGAGGTTCTTCTTCTCTCTAAAATTTGAAATGATGAGTAGATGAAGGAGATGATGAAACCCGACTCTATGAGTGAATTGGGTATCAATGGAAAGAGGAATGAAAATGGGAGAGAATGGTGGCACAATCTCTCACATGCATGGGGATTTGATGAGGATTTCTTCCCTTTCTTCTTCCTCCCTTCTCTCACGTTTTTCTCTTCTCTCTCCACTCTCCATTTCTACTTTCTTTTGTTCCTCTCAAATTCTGAAATGAGACATGGGTTTTAGTGATGTTTGTTTTTATGTTTTCAGCTAAGGGCCATTTAGAAAAGGAAAAGACTAAAACACCCTTTTATGCTCTCATTCCCTCTAAACCCCTATTCAACTATAATCAAACAATTATTCATGCAATCATCTAACTTAGCAAATCAATTACCACTCCCATAATTATACTATGTCTAGGATTCAATCTATTATTTCATCGCAGAATGAATCTTCAATATGATGCGAAAAGACTATTTTACCCTTGCTCTCTTATTTTTTACTTAACTCTATTTCCTACCCAAACGATCACACAATACACACAATAATTCAAACAATTATGCATTCTAATTATACGATTTAGCATTTATATAGATTGCTTTCGCGACAACCTCATCATCGAGACTTGACTTATTACTTACTCGAGTTATAAATCACTAGTTAATTTCGTAAACCGAAATTAACAAAACTAGGGATGTTACACCAACCGTGTTTATATACACATTCCATATTTCAGTCAACCCAAGCATTTAATTGTTCAACAAATAATTATTAATTATGAATAGATTTATAATTTTATTTACTAAACTAAATCCTTATTTGGTCAAAAAGAAATTCAAAACGTTTCATACATTAAATTTTTGTATTTAATAACTTTGAGAAAAATTAAAAAACAAAAAATAATATTTAATACTAACATACTTACCTTTATAAAATTAAAATAAATACATATAATACTTAGTTTATTTATATAATATCTTAATTTAAATATTTAACGGATTAAAATGAATTTTGATTTTAATAAAATAATTAATGCTGATCTAATATAATATTCTACTAGTTAAGTTTATAGTTAACAATATCAAATTTAGTACTTCAAAATATATCTATATATTTATGAAATATATTTATCATATATAAATATGATATATCTCAGTCAAAAAAACCCATAAAATAGTTTCTCAAATGTGATCTCCCCAAAAATGTTACACACACTTCTGGATAAGGATATAGAGGACAGGTGTAAGATCCCTATTCTTCTAGTCCACATAAAGATCAGTAATAACTTTTAGTTTAAATATTAGAGAACGTGTAAGCGTTTTGGACAGAGAGAATTACTTCGACTCTCAATCAACCCATCGAAATAAACCTAGCATATCCATAAGTATAGAATACACTGAAATCTAAATTTCGTATCATACAAGAGTCATCAGGTCTAAATACGGAATAGTTCTATATACATAGATAGATATATAAATGTTGTATGGAAATTTTGAATAAACTCGAAAAATATATAAGGTTCTGATATTTTCAATAAAAGTACATAATGAGTTTTCCAATAAAACGAAATACAATGACATTTAGAATCGTCCATAATATGTTCAACAAAAGACCCTATGTCTGCTTAACTGAAGACTTTGACTCTTTACCTTCAAGAATATCCATTATAACCTGTAAAATAACCAACAATGATAAGATCAGATTTCAAAGAAATTCCTCTCTGGTACCTCGCCATAACTCGTACGATGTTTTTTATTTAGTTTACTTCTAGACGCACCCACAAATGAATCTATACAAGCTCAATAGGGCACCCGTAGCTAACAAAAGGTTAACCCCTGAATACCATAATTCCATTATAATAGGGAATACCATAATGATACCAAAATAAAAATTAATCGTTAAATCTAAATCCGTGTGTGCAAAAGGTTAGCCCCTGAACACCACAATACCATTTATTGGAGTCTGATCAAACGTCTCACGTGTGTGCATCCTAATTTTAAACATTAATCGTTAAATCAAAATCGGACGATCCGATGATTACCGCATAAAATTGGTTCATCTTCTCTCGTACTAATCTCGGATCTCGGTATTAAATACTTCACACGACAATATTTATTCTCAAGAATACACATTGCCACACCAAAATTTTATTTGATTACTACACTAAGATTAAGTGGCACGAACAAACATTGGATATAAATTATGGTTTTTCGATTATAAAAAATAAATAAGTTTTATTTAACTTTAAATATGAGAATTTACATTTGTCAAAATTATTATATATAATACCTTGAGTAAGAGAAATTAAATTGTTAGGATTAAGACTAACTAACACATTTATAATTCTGAAAAACAAATGGTGATCACCGCCTTTGAGGTATGGTACTTGCTCGTGAAAATCAATTTCAATCAAATCAACGAATCACCAAATAATACCAAAAGAAAAACACATTTTGAGCTTATTTGGTGCTTCGTGATTTGATCGAGATTCCTTCAGTATTATATAATACTCGTTATGAGAAAGTAAGTTCCTCTTGCTCTTGCTCTTTTTCAAGTTCCTCTTTGCATTTTCTTTTCTGCTACATAGTGGTCTATATATAGTTCTTCAAGTGTTACGAGATTGAAAGATTTTTTGAGAAGTTTGATCCCACCAACCGTGTTTATATACACATTCCATATTTCAGTCAACCCAAGCATTTAATTGTTCAACAAATAATTATTAATTATGAATAGATTTATAATTTTATTTACTAAACTAAATCCTTATTTGGTCAAAAAGAAATTCAAAACGTTTCATACATTAAATTTTTGTATTTAATAACTTTGAGAAAAATTAAAAAACAAAAAAATAATATTTAATACTAACATACTTACCTTTATAAAATTAAAATAAATACATATAATACTTAGTTTATTTATATAATATCTTAATTTAAATATTTAACGGATTAAAATGAATTTTGATTTTAATAAAATAATTAATGCTGATCTAATATAATATTCTACTAGTTAAGTTTATAGTTAACAATATCAAATTTAGTACTTCAAAATATATCTATATATTTATGAAATATATTTATCATATATAAATATGATATATCTCAGTCAAAAAAACCAATAAAATAGTTTCTCAAATGTGATCTCCCCAAAAATGTTACACACACTTCTGGATAAGGATATAGAGGACAGGTGTAAGATCCCTATTCTTCTAGTCCACATAAAGATCAGTAATAACTTTTAGTTTAAATATTAGAGAACGTGTAAGCGTTTTGGACAGAGAGAATTACTTCGACTCTCAATCAACCCATCGAAATAAACCTAGCATATCCATAAGTATAGAATACACTGAAATCTAAATTTCGTATCATACAAGAGTCATCAGGTCTAAATACGGAATAGTTCTATATACATAGATAGATATATAAATGTTGTATGGAAAATTTGAATAAACTCGAAAAATATATAAGGTTCTGATATTTTCAATAAAAGTACATAATGAGTTTTCCAATAAAACGAAATACAATGACATTTAGAATCGTCCATAATATGTTCAACAAAAGACCCTATGTCTGCTTAACTGAAGACTTTGACTCTTTACCTTCAAGAATATCCATTATAACCTGTAAAATAACCAACAATGATAAGATCAGATTTCAAAGAAATTCCTCTCTGGTACCTCGCCATAACTCGTACGATGTTTTTTATTTAGTTTACTTCTAGACGCACCCACAAATGAATCTATACAAGCTCAATAGGGCACCCGTAGCTAACAAAAGGTTAACCCCTGAATACCATAATTCCATTATAATAGGGAATACCATAATGATACCAAAATAAAAATTAATCGTTAAATCTAAATCCGTGTGTGCAAAAGGTTAGCCCCTGAACACCACAATACCATTTATTGGAGTCTGATCAAACGTCTCACGTGTGTGCATCCTAATTTTGAACATTAATCGTTAAATCAAAATCGGACGATCCGATGATTACCGCATAAAATTGGTTCATCTTCTCTCGTACTAATCTCGGATCTCGGTATTAAATACTTCACACGAGAATATTTATTCTCAAGAATACACATTGCCACACCAAAATTTTATTTGATTACTACACTAAGATTAAGTGGCACGAACAAACATTGGATATAAATTATGGTTTTTCGATTATAAAAAATAAATAAGTTTTATTTAACTTTAAATATGAGAATTTACATTTGTCAAAATTATTATATATAATACCTTGAGTAAGAGAAATTAAATTGTTAGGATTAAGACTAACTAACACATTTATAATTCTGAAAAACAAATGGTGATCACCGCCTTTGAGGTATGGTACTTGCTCGTGAAAATCAATTTCAATCAAATCAACGAATCACCAAATAATACCAAAAGAAAAACACATTTTGAGCTTATTTGGTGCTTCGTGATTTGATCGAGATTCCTTCAGTATTATATAATACTCGTTATGAGAAAGTAAGTTCCTCTTGCTCTTGCTCTTTTTCAAGTTCCTCTTTGCATTTTCTTTTCTGCTACATAGTGGTCTATATATAGTTCTTCAAGTGTTACGAGATTGAAAGATTTTTTGAGAAGTTTGATCCCACCAACCGTGTTTATATACACATTCCATATTTCAGTCAACCCAAGCATTTAATTGTTCAACAAATAATTATTAATTATGAATAGATTTATAATTTTATTTACTAAACTAAATCCTTATTTGGTCAAAAAGAAATTCAAAACGTTTCATACATTAAATTTTTGTATTTAATAACTTTGAGAAAAATTAAAAAACAAAAAAATAATATTTAATACTAACATACTTACCTTTATAAAATTAAAATAAATACATATAATACTTAGTTTATTTATATAATATCTAAATTTAAATATTTAACGGATTAAAATGAATTTTGATTTTAATAAAATAATTAATGCTGATCTAATATAATATTCTACTAGTTAAGTTTATAGTTAACAATATCAAATTTAGTACTTCAAAATATATCTATATATTTATGAAATATATTTATCATATATAAATATGATATATCTCAGTCAAAAAAACCCATAAAATAGTTTCTCAAATGTGATCTCCCCAAAAATGTTACACACACTTCTGGATAAGGATATAGAGGACAGGTGTAAGATCCCTATTCTTCTAGTCCACATAAAGATCAGTAATAACTTTTAGTTTAAATATTAGAGAACGTGTAAGCGTTTTGGACAGAGAGAATTACTTCGACTCTCAATCAACCCATCGAAATAAACCTAGCATATCCATAAGTATAGAATACACTGAAATCTAAATTTCGTATCATACAAGAGTCATCAGGTCTAAATACGGAATAGTTCTATATACATAGATAGATATATAAATGTTGTATGGAAAATTTGAATAAACTCGAAAAATATATAAGGTTCTGATATTTTCAATAAAAGTACATAATGAGTTTTCCAATAAAACGAAATACAATGACATTTAGAATCGTCCATAATATGTTCAACAAAAGACCCTATGTCTGCTTAACTGAAGACTTTGACTCTTTACCTTCAAGAATATCCATTATAACCTGTAAAATAACCAACAATGATAAGATCAGATTTCAAAGAAATTCCTCTCTGGTACCTCGCCATAACTCGTACGATGTTTTTTATTTAGTTTACATCTAGACGCACCCACAAATGAATCTATACAAGCTCAATAGGGCACCCGTAGCTAACAAAAGGTTAACCCCTGAATACCATAATTCCATTATAATAGGGAATACCATAATGATACCAAAATAAAAATTAATCGTTAAATCTAAATCCGTGTGTGCAAAAGGTTAGCCCCTGAACACCACAATACCATTTATTGGAGTCTGATCAAACGTCTCACGTGTGTGCATCCTAATTTTGAACATTAATCGTTAAATCAAAATCGGACGATCCGATGATTACCGCATAAAATTGGTTCATCTTCTCTCGTACTAATCTCGGATCTCGGTATTAAATACTTCACACGAGAATATTTATTCTCAAGAATACACATTGCCACACCAAAATTTTATTTGATTACTACACTAAGATTAAGTGGCACGAACAAACATTGGATATAAATTATGGTTTTTCGATTATAAAAAATAAATAAGTTTTATTTAACTTTAAATATGAGAATTTACATTTGTCAAAATTATTATATATAATACCTTGAGTAAGAGAAATTAAATTGTTAGGATTAAGACTAACTAACACATTTATAATTCTGAAAAACAAATGGTGATCACCGCCTTTGAGGTATGGTACTTGCTCGTGAAAATCAATTTCAATCAAATCAACGAATCACCAAATAATACCAAAAGAAAAACACATTTTGAGCTTATTTGGTGCTTCGTGATTTGATCGAGATTCCTTCAGTATTATATAATACTCGTTATGAGAAAGTAAGTTCCTCTTGCTCTTGCTCTTTTTCAAGTTCCTCTTTGCATTCTCTTTTCTGCTACATAGTGGTCTATATATAGTTCTTCAAGTGTTACGAGATTGAAAGATTTTTTGAGAAGTTTGATCCCACCAACCGTGTTTATATACACATTCCATATTTCAATCAACCCAAGCATTTAATTGTTCAACAAATAATTATTAATTATGAATAGATTTATAATTTTATTTACTAAACTAAATCCTTATTTGGTCAAAAAGAAATTCAAAACGTTTCATACATTAAATTTTTGTATTTAATAACTTTGAGAAAAATTAAAAAACAAAAAAATAATATTTAATACTAACATACTTACCTTTATAAAATTAAAATAAATACATATAATACTTAGTTTATTTATATAATATCTAAATTTAAATATTTAACGGATTAAAATGAATTTTGATTTTAATAAAATAATTAATGCTGATCTAATATAATATTCTACTAGTTAAGTTTATAGTTAACAATATCAAATTTAGTACTTCAAAATATATCTATATATTTATGAAATATATTTATCATATATAAATATGATATATCTCAGTCAAAAAAACCCATAAAATAGTTTCTCAAATGTGATCTCCCCAAAAATGTTACACACACTTCTGGATAAGGATATAGAGGACAGGTGTAAGATCCCTATTCTTCTAGTCCACATAAAGATCAGTAATAACTTTTAGTTTAAATATTAGAGAACGTGTAAGCGTTTTGGACAGAGAGAATTACTTCGACTCTCAATCAACCCATCGAAATAAACCTAGCATATCCATAAGTATAGAATACACTGAAATCTAAATTTCGTATCATACAAGAGTCATCAGGTCTAAATACGGAATAGTTCTATATACATAGATAGATATATAAATGTTGTATGGAAAATTTGAATAAACTCGAAAAATATATAAGGTTCTGATATTTTCAATAAAAGTACATAATGAGTTTTCCAATAAAACGAAATACAATGACATTTAGAATCGTCCATAATATGTTCAACAAAAGACCCTATGTCTGCTTAACTGAAGACTTTGACTCTTTACCTTCAAGAATATCCATTATAACCTGTAAAATAACCAACAATGATAAGATCAGATTTCAAAGAAATTCCTCTCTGGTACCTCGCCATAACTCGTACGATGTTTTTTATTTAGTTTACATCTAGACGCACCCACAAATGAATCTATACAAGCTCAATAGGGCACCCGTAGCTAACAAAAGGTTAACCCCTGAATACCATAATTCCATTATAATAGGGAATACCATAATGATACCAAAATAAAAATTAATCGTTAAATCTAAATCCGTGTGTGCAAAAGGTTAGCCCCTGAACACCACAATACCATTTATTGGAGTCTGATCAAACGTCTCACGTGTGTGCATCCTAATTTTGAACATTAATCGTTAAATCAAAATCGGACGATCCGATGATTACCGCATAAAATTGGTTCATCTTCTCTCGTACTAATCTCGGATCTCGGTATTAAATACTTCACACGAGAATATTTATTCTCAAGAATACACATTGCCACACCAAAATTTTATTTGATTACTACACTAAGATTAAGTGGCACGAACAAACATTGGATATAAATTATGGTTTTTCGATTATAAAAAATAAATAAGTTTTATTTAACTTTAAATATGAGAATTTACATTTGTCAAAATTATTATATATAATACCTTGAGTAAGAGAAATTAAATTGTTAGGATTAAGACTAACTAACACATTTATAATTCTGAAAAACAAATGGTGATCACCGCCTTTGAGGTATGGTACTTGCTCGTGAAAATCAATTTCAATCAAATCAACGAATCACCAAATAATACCAAAAGAAAAACACATTTTGAGCTTATTTGGTGCTTCGTGATTTGATCGAGATTCCTTCAGTATTATATAATACTCGTTATGAGAAAGTAAGTTCCTCTTGCTCTTGCTCTTTTTCAAGTTCCTCTTTGCATTTTCTTTTCTGCTACATAGTGGTCTATATATAGTTCTTCAAGTGTTACGAGATTGAAAGATTTTTTGAGAAGTTTGATCCCACCAACCGTGTTTATATACACATTCCATATTTCAGTCAACCCAAGCATTTAATTGTTCAACAAATAATTATTAATTATGAATAGATTTATAATTTTATTTACTAAACTAAATCCTTATTTGGTCAAAAAGAAATTCAAAACGTTTCATACATTAAATTTTTGTATTTAATAACTTTGAGAAAAATTAAAAAACAAAAAAATAATATTTAATACTAACATACTTACCTTTATAAAATTAAAATAAATACATATAATACTTAGTTTATTTATATAATATCTTAATTTAAATATTTAACGGATTAAAATGAATTTTGATTTTAATAAAATAATTAATGCTGATCTAATATAATATTCTACTAGTTAAGTTTATAGTTAACAATATCAAATTTAGTACTTCAAAATATATCTATATATTTATGAAATATATTTATCATATATAAATATGATATATCTCAGTCAAAAAAACCCATAAAATAGGTTCTCAAATGTGATCTCCCCAAAAATGTTACACACACTTCTGGATAAGGATATAGAGGACAGGTGTAAGATCCCTATTCTTCTAGTCCACATAAAGATCAGTAATAACTTTTAGTTTAAATATTAGAGAACGTGTAAGCGTTTTGGACAGAGAGAATTACTTCGACTCTCAATCAACCCATCGAAATAAACCTAGCATATCCATAAGTATAGAATACACTGAAATCTAAATTTCGTATCATACAAGAGTCATCAGGTCTAAATACGGAATAGTTCTATATACATAGATAGATATATAAATGTTGTATGGAAAATTTGAATAAACTCGAAAAATATATAAGGTTCTGATATTTTCAATAAAAGTACATAATGAGTTTTCCAATAAAACGAAATACAATGACATTTAGAATCGTCCATAATATCTTCAACAAAAGACCCTATGTCTGCTTAACTGAAGACTTTGACTCTTTACCTTCAAGAATATCCATTATAACCTGTAAAATAACCAACAATGATAAGATCAGATTTCAAAGAAATTCCTCTCTGGTACCTCGCCATAACTCGTACGATGTTTTTTATTTAGTTTACTTCTAGACGCACCCACAAATGAATCTATACAAGCTCAATAGGGCACCCGTAGCTAACAAAAGGTTAACCCCTGAATACCATAATTCCATTATAATAGGGAATACCATAATGATACCAAAATAAAAATTAATCGTTAAATCTAAATCCGTGTGTGCAAAAGGTTAGCCCCTGAACACCACAATTCCATTGATTGGATTCTGATCAAACGTCTCACGTGTGTGCATCCTAATTTTGAACATTACTCGTTAAATCTAAATCGGACGATCCAATGATTACCGCATAAAATTGGTTCATCTTCTCTCGTAGTAATCTCGGATCTCGGTATTAAATACTTCACACGAGAATATTTATTCCCAAGAATACACATTGCCACACCAAAATCTTATTTAATTATTACACTAAGATTAAGTGGCACGAACAAACATTGGATATAAATTATGGTTTTTCGATTATAAAAAATAAATAAGTTTTATTTAACTTTAAATATGAGAATTTACATTTGTAAAAATTATTATATATAATACCTTGAGTAAGAGAAATTAAATTGTTAGGATTAAGACTAACTAACACATTTATAATTCTGAAAAACAAATGGTGATCACCGCCTTTGAGGTATTGTACTTGCTCGTGAAAATCAATTTCAATCAAATCAACGAATCAGCAAATAATACCAAAAGAAAAACACATTTTGAGCTTATTTGGTGCTTCGTGATTTGATCGAGATTCCTTTAGTATTATATAATACTCGTTATGAGAAAGTAAGTTCCTCTTGCTCTTGCTCTTTTTCAAGTTCCTCTTTGCATTTTCTTTTCTGCTACATAGTGGTCTATATATAGTTCTTCAAGTGTTAGGAGATTGAAAGATTTTTTGAGAAGTTTGATCCCACAAACCGTGTTTATATACACATTCCATATTTCAGTCAACCCAAACATTTAATTGTTCAACAAATAATTATTAATTATGAATAGATTTGTAATTTTATATACTAAACTCAATCCTTATTTGGTCAAAAAGAAATTCAAGACGTTTCATACATTAAATTTTTGTATTTAATAACTTTGAGAAAATTTAAAAAACAAAAAAATAATATTTAATACTAACATACTTACCTTTATAAAATTAAAATAAATACATATAATACTTAGTTTATTTATGTAATATCTTAAATTAAATATTTAACGGATTAAAATGAATTTTGATTTTAATAAAATAATTAATGCTGATCTAATATAATATTCTACTAGTTAAGTTTATAGTTAACAATATCAAATTTAGTACTTCAATATTTATCTATATATTTATGAAATATATTTATCTTATATAAATATGATATATCTCAGTCAAAAAAACCCATAAAATAGTTTCTCAAATGTGATCTCCCCAAAAATGTTACACACACTTCTGGATAAGGATATAGAGGACAGGTGTAAGATCCCTATTCTTCTAGTCGACATAAAGATCAGTAATAACTTTTAGTTTGAATATTAGAGAACGTGTAAGCATTTTGGACCGAGAGAATTACTTTGACTCTCAATCAACCCATCGAAATAAACCAAGCATATCCATAAGGATAGAATAAACTGAAATCTAAATTTCGTATCATACAAGAGTCATCAGGTCTAAATACGGAATAGTTCTATATACATAGATAGATATATAAATGTTGTATGGAAAATTTGAATAAACTGGAAAAATATATAAGGTTCTTATATCTTCAATAAAAGTACATATTGAGTTTTCCAATAAAACGAAATACAATGACATTTAGAATCGTCCATAATATCTTCAACAAAAAACCCTAAGTCTGCTTAACTGAAGACTTTGACTCTTTACCTTCAAGAATATCCATTATAACCTGTAAAATAACCAACAATGATAAGATCATATTTCAAAGAAATTCCTCTTTGGTACCTCGCCATAACTCGTACGATGTTTTTTATTTAGTTTACTTCTAGACGCACCCGCAAATGAATCTATACAAGCTCAATAGGGGACCCGTAGATAACAAAAGGTTAACCACTGAATACCATAATTCCATTATAATAGGGAATACCATAATGATACCAAAATGAAAATTAATCGTTAAATCTAAATCCGTGTGTGCAAAAGGTTAGCCCCTGAACACCACAATTCCTTTTATTGGAGTCTGATCAAACGTCTCACGTGTGTGCATCCTAATTTTGAATATTAATCGTTAAATCCAAATCGGATGATCCGATGATTACCGCATAAAGTTGGTTCATCTTCTCTCGTAGTAATCTCGGATCTCGGTATTAAATACTTCACACGAGAGGCTATGCTATGTTTGATCATCAAAACATGCAAACAAGCATAGCAAGACCTCACATAGAGGCTGTCCATTTTGAATTTAAACCTATGATGTTTCAAATGTTACAAACAATTGGTCAATATGGTGGATAGCCTCATGAGGATCCCCATGAACATTTAAAACAGTTTTTAGAAAAATGTAGTAACTTTATCCTACCTGGTGTTAGTGAAGATGCATTTAGACTTAAGCTATTTCCATATTCTTTGAAAGATAAGGCTAAATCATGGTTAAACTCATTGGAGCCTAATTCTATTCATACATGGAATGAAATGGCTGAAAAGTTTTTGTCAAAATATTTTCCACCCATCAAAAATGCCAGAATGAGAAATGATATTACTTCTTTTAGACAAAAAGAATTTGAATCATTGTTTGAAGCATGGGAAAGATGGAAAGAACTTTTAAGAAAATGTCCACACCATGGCCTTCCAGTTATTATTCAAATGGAAACATTTTATAATGCTCTCGAACCACAAACCAGAATAATGCTTGATGCATCATCTGGTGGTGTTTTGTTAAATCTTTCTTATAATGAAGCATGTGAATTAATTGATAGAATTGCTACCAATAGCTCTAGTTTGCCTACTGAGAGGGTGAGTGCCCAAAAGAAATCATCAGGGGTACATGAAATTAGTGAAATATCTGCCCTATCTGCTCAAGTAGCCTCACTAGCAAATCTGGTTAAAAACCTTAACCATACCAGTGCAACTGCACCAAGTGCAGCTGCACCAGTTGAGAACACTGCAGCAGCAATAGAAGAAGCCCTTCCAGGAGCTGTAAGTTGTGTTTATTGTGGAGGAGGTCACCTTTATGAGGAGTGTCCTAGCAACCCTGTCTCTGTAAATTATGTAAGTTATGATAAAAATAACAACCCTTACCCAAATACCTACAATCCAGATTGGAACAATCACTCAGATTTCTGGTGGGGGAACAATACTAGTGCATCTGCACCAAGTGCATCTGCAAAAGTCACACCACCAGGATTTCAATCTCAGAACTACCAAAGACCGCAACAACCTGCCAATGATAACTCCTTAGAAGCCTTGCTTAAATCCTTTATAAGTGAAACTCGAACAGCTAGGCAAGCTCAAGAGGCATCTATAAAGAATTTGGAGAATCAAGTGGGTCAATTGGCAACTGCTCTATATCAAAGACCAACAGGTACACTACCTTCCAATACAGAAGCAAGTCCATCTCAAAGGCCTGATAAAGAGCATGTAAAAGCCATCTCTCTCAGAAATGTGAAAGATCTTGCAGAACCATATGAGAATGAAGGTACAGGTAAGGGAGAAAAAACTAAAAATGAAAAAAATTCTCAAGATGCAGAAGCACCTGATGCATCTGCATCTAATGAAGTTCCAACTCCAAGGTTAGTTCCTGAATACCCTCCTCCTCCTTTTCCTCAAATATTAAAAAAGGCACATGAGGAGAAGCAATTCAGTAAGTTTTTAGATGTTTTAAAACAATTGCATATCAATGTTCCCTTGATTGAAGCATTGAAACAAATGCCTAATTATGCGAAGTTCATGAAAGATGTTCTTTCAAAAAGAAAAAGATTAGGTGAATTTGAAACTGTTGCTTTGTCAAAAGAATGTAGTTTGATTTTGCAAAACAAAATTCCAAGAATATTGAAAGATTCAGGTAGCTTTACAATTCCATTTTCAATAGGTAATTACTATACAGGTCGTGCATTGTGTGAATTAGGAGCAAGCATCAACTTGATGCCTAAATCTGTCTTTACACAGTTAGGAATTGGAAATGCTAAACCTACATCTGTAACATTGTCACTTGCAGACAGGTCAATAGCTTACCCAGAAGGAATCATAGAAGATATATTGGTAAAGGTTGACAAATTTGTATTTCCTGCAGATTTTGTTATTTTTGACTTTGTTGCAGATGAAGAAGTACCTGTTATTCTTGGTAGACCATTCTTAGCAACTGGGAAAACATTGATTGATGTGCAAAAAGGAGAACTAACCATGAAAGTAAATGATCAAGAGGTGAAATTCATTGTAATGAATGCTCTGAAATATCCTGCAGAGGAGAGTGAAGAATGTTCAGCAATCATCTCTCTTGATCATCTGATGCAGAAGCAATTCCACAAACAACATGATCATCTGATTAATGCTCTAGCATTCAGTGCTCCTGCCTTGATAGATGAAGAAATTGAAGAAAAACATCCTCCACAAAATGAGCTTAAATTTTTTCAAGAAAACGAGAATTGTTATCCCAAATGCTTATTGGTTGGGGCATGGGATCACTTACTTCTCTATGCCAAATACATGGGATTTCTAACAAAAAGAAGAAAGAGGAAGGATGATATTTTCTTCTTGTCCTATTATCCACCCTAACTTAGGTTTTGAATGACAAGTCTAGCTAAAGACTATAAAATACGCGCTACTAGGAGGCAACCCAGATTTTTAGGACTAGTTGTGTTTTGTGTGTTTTTATTTTTACTTTTGCAGGTATGAATGAATGGTCTTGTGCAGATGCTGTCAACTATGCAGAATTCTGATGCAGTAGCACCATGTGAAGCTGCATTACTGGCTAAAGATATCTGCCACAAGACATAGTCAGGCTGAAGACTCTTAAATCAAGCGCTTAATGGGACGCAACCCATAATTTTTGCTAAATATTTAATATTTTGTTCAATTTGATGTTTTTCAAGTGATTTGTAGGAGTACAGGAATTGGTGCATCTACACTGAAGTGCAGATGCACCTGCAACAGCAGCAGAAGCAGAGAAACCAACAACAACAATTGAGCCTGGTGCAACTGCATCAAAGGCAACAGCAGTAAAGAGGCCAAAGAAGTTGGTAGTCAAGCGTGCAGCAACAAGGACCAACAGACTCAGATCTGGAGCAAAACCCGAGTAAACTTTAAATGTTGTTTTTAAATATTTTCAGTACTTTTATATACTTATGTTATCTGGTTTTTGAGTCCCACATGTATTAACCCCCCTCCTTCATTTTGAACAATCTGTTTTGTGCACTCAACTTAGAGCAGTGAGGACACTGCTCACTGTTAAGTTGGGGGGAGAGCACTCAAAACTTTTCATGCATGTGTTAGTATCTATCTTATGCATGTTTGTTTCAGTTCTTATGTTTATTATGTGTGTTTTGTTAATATGTAACTGTGTTATTAAGTATTATGTTTCAATTGTTTTAGATTTACTTAACAAAGCATTTCCAAATGCATAAAACTGTTTTCAAAAAATAGAAAAATTTGTCAAAACAGTTTTAAGTAAATCAGAATTAAGTAATATTTTGAAGATTTGATGAGTCTTGAAGCATGATCAGCTTATTGCCTTTTTCAAAAACTTAAAGAAAATGCAATTTGTGAACTGATTTTTAATGATGAAACAAGAGAAAAAGAAAAAACCTTGTTTTTTCCAAAGATAACCATTGTTATTATCACTTCAACACATCAAAGCTGAATTTTGAAAAGAACCTTACTATGGATAAGCTATCCGATGCAAGAGGGATTTTGAGAAAACTAAGGTCAAAAACAAATTTTTATTAAAAATATAGAAGAGCTTAAAGAATTAAGTTTTGGGGAATTTTTATGAATACAAAGGTAGAGTATGAAAAACTTAGAGTAGTCAATACATATAGGTTACCAAAAGAGCTCAAAATGAAAGAAAGCTATATTGCCTGAGTCGTAAACTGTACCTGTTCCAATAGTGCATTTGGTCAGAAAAAGAAAAATTCAAAAAAAAAAGAAAAAGAAGAAAAGAAGACAGAACTGACCAAAGAAAAAAATATGCATAAGGAGGACAGTGAGGAGGGCAATATTAGCTACAAGTCTTGAAAAGAAGTATCTAGTGCAATTGCACTTAGTGTAACTGCTCCATCAAAAAAGTTTAGTGCATCTGCACTAGTTCAAACATACCTAGTGCAATTGCACCTCAGAAAAACGATGCACCTGCACTCACTGCATTTGCATCAAGAAAAAGAACCACCAAAAATACAAAAAGTGCATTGACTCAACAGTTTGAAATACTCTATCCAAAGCCCTTTGTTGTGCTTAAAGCCTCCCCAAGTCTTGAGGATTTTGTTAGTCTATTCTATATTTTGAAACATCTTTGTTTTGACCAAACGTGATCTAAACTTTTCAAAGGCTAGGAGAAACTTGTTACTTAGTTTTGGAACTGATTGAATCTCAGTGGGGCACACACTCACACAAATGAGTTTTAATAGCTTTGGATGTTTTGGAATTGAAAGGCACAAAGACAAAATTCTCTGATAAATGAAGTTCATGAGTTGCATTTATTGAAAATCATTTTTTGAAAGAAATAGGAGCTGATCTGTTCTTCTTGATTTTGGAAATCTTATTTGTGTTTTCTTTTTGTCATTGCTTGCAGACAAGCAACGATTTAAGTTTAGGGGTGTGATAACTCTATTTTATATAGAGTTATTTGTGCTTTTACAGTTAGATAATTGCCCAATATCAAATCTATTATGTGTTAAATATGTTAGTATGAATAAAATAACAACATTTATGGTTTTCAGATAAGAGATGTCCATAACTTAGCATTTTATTGTATATTGGTATGTTTGATGTGTTTGTTCAGTGCAGCCGCAGTTTAGTGCAACTGCACCGGGTAGTGCAAATACACTTGGTGCAACTGCACCGGGTAGTGCAAATGCACTTGGTGCAACTGCACCACTCTGCAACGAAGCAGCTCACAACCCCACATTGGAAGCACCTCAATTCTTACCATTGCCATAATGCTTTGATGGATTGCTGCTTGCTCAGAAGTCACATGGGAGCACATAGCCACTTGCAAAGGAGGCGCCTACAATAAAAAAGGCTTCACAAAAATCTATCTTACAAGACATGTGGCAACCATTTGTTGGACCTCAAATTAAGGATGAGTGTTGAAAGCCAAGCTGATCTTTAACTTTTAAAAAGTAACCATGGTTTGGTTAACTCAAATCAGCAAGGAAACCTCAACATGAAGGAAACCTCCAAGGCTATAAATAGGACTCAAATTCCTCACTTGAAAAAATATATCATATATCATATAATCCTTTGTATGTTCTTTTTAGTTTAGTTTTTCTTAGTTTCAAAGTTTTATTTTCTTGTAGTTTGAGAGGGAGGTGAGAGGAAATTGACAACTTCTATCTCCACTTCTTCAAAGAGCTAATAGGTGCAAGAAATTGGTTGTAAGCAAATATATGCAAGAGTTTTCCATTTGTTACTCTTTTGAGTCCTCTTGTACTTTTCTTCATTGCCATATGCTTCCATTCACTTATATTTGCTTTATCATGCCCATCATGAGCTAAACTCTTTTGAGTTGGGATGTTATAGCTTTCCAATGATTTTTTGAGGAAAGTTATTGTGTTTTCAAATGGTGTAAGCACTTTAGTTCTTGTGTTTAAATTCTTAATCTTGTTTAAGGTTGATCACTTAGAACAAGTAGAGTTATATTCACTTAATTGGCTTATAACTAGAAATCAAGAACTAAGTAAGGATAAGTGTTTAATGAAGCTTTTCGTTAAACTTGTTTTAATGAAGTTAGCTTGTTAATTCCATGTTAATTCCTAGTCTTAGGTTAACATAGTCCTTACGACAAAAGTGTAGAGGTCTTAAGATACAAGAGTGTACTTACTTAAGCAACTTGGATTATCTGTAAGGGGGAAAGAGAGGCACTGACAACCCTACTCTTTACCGCAAAAAAACAGGATCATAAGAGCTTGTAACGAAACTCTGACGAAAGTAGTTGACCAGCACACACTGATGCAACTGCACTAAGTGCATTTGCACCACAAGAAAACACAATACACTCAAGAGTGATTTAGTTTGTGAAAACATCCCAACTTTCATTCTCAACTAATTTCTTACACAATTTACTTGCTTTCATTTATTTTAACATTTCAACTTCAACCAAAACAAACATTCCGAATAGTGTAGTTGCACTAATTTGCATTTCTTTACAACAATATATAAGAGTTAATCCAATCTCTGTGGGTTCGATCTTTTATACTACTTGTTTGTGACTGTGTATACTTGCACACGTTTTTCACACACCAACGACCGCCCACTCAAACTCAAACTCAAGCCGAGACTGCAAACCCCGGGGTACAGCCCCAGGTCACTCCTGAAGGTCATGTTCAAACCATCCTCGAAGAAGTCCCGGCGATCCAAAGCTCTGGCCGACTTCCACCACCAGTTCCAGTTCCACAAATCAACGCCATCTCGGCACAAGTCCAAGCCGTCAGCCAGCTCCTCGACGTACTGGAGCGACGCAGTCAGGGGTTAATGCAGTAGGAGATGGCCGCCGTCGCCCGGCCTGCCGCGGCTCAACCCGAGCCTATGGATCGACTCCCCCAGTCTCCACCTCGGACCGTGCCATCCCGGAGACATCGGGTGTCACCTCCTCAGGACAACATCCCTAGCGACGTCTCTCCACCAATTTGAAAAGGGAAGCGGTGTTGTAAGCTCTCGACTCCACCATCGCTGCCGAGGTCAGAATCTTCTGATGGCTCAGATAATCCTTCCTCTAACTCCTCCTCTACGTCCCGGGACCCATCTCCCTGCAAAAAAGGGACTCACAAAGGTAAAAAGAGTGGCGCGGTAGACATGCCGAATATTCCGACCTCAACACCACGAAGGAGAAAATCCAAGTCGAATGTGCAAGCACAGAGTTTCGCGACATGAAGTGGCCGCCCGATCCCCCAGCGGGGAAACACCAACAAAAAAGCTTATTGCAAGTAC